>LOND01001373.1:27926-38911 GCA_014220965.1 Paragonimus kellicotti | reverse complement strand
TAGAATATATAGGACATGTGGATGGGAACAACAACAGAAACAATCAACGATCGGGTTTACATGAATCAAGGACTATTACCAGTTTCAGGGCAGACAAACTGTGTGAGTCAACAGTTTATGAGAACGACAAAGTAGCGAACAGGACTTGTTTTCTGTGTTTGACCATCCGGTTAATCAGAACACAATAAATATGAAAACAATAACTTGGGTGAACCAGAAGAACGGTCAATAGAGGTTGTGGACGGCGTGTTTGTTATCAATTACGCAATCACTGTTCCAAATCGTGGGCTTGATTGATTGTGGGTCAGGGGAGATTGTGTCCGCACGAACCTCTGTGCGCAGACAAACTTCCTTGTTCTACAACCAGCTGTTGTGTGTACTCATTTGTTTGCTCGTGTCGAGCATCATGCATTGGTCGCACTACAAGCCAATTGTCTGACAGAGTGCGTGAACATCATCCTGTGTGGTTGAATAGAGGTTGTGGACGGCGTGTTTGTTATCAATTACGCAATCACTGTTCCAAATCGTGGGCTTGATTGATTGTGGGCCAGGGGAGATTGTGTCCGCACGAACTTCTGTGCGCAGAGGTCAGGGTTACGTAATCGGATACTAATGGCCTCGGCAACGGTCAACATTCGAAATCTCACCATTTTTGATCGATTCCTTGGCACTCGGTAGACAATCTGGAAAGCGTCCTTCTTATTGACAGAATGATTAGAGTCAATCAAATGGGCAACAATCGCGCTTGAAATCGTTCTCACCACACCACTATTCAACCACGCAGGATGATGTTCACACACTCTGTCAGACAATCGCCTTGTAGTACGACCAATGTATGATGCTCGACACGAGCAAACAAATGAGTACACACAACAGCTGGTTGTAGAACAAGGAAGTTTGTCTTTGAGTTGTGACATGATAACGGGTGTTGAACGGAAACTCACGCACAATTGAGCGGCAAAGTAGGTTGATTCGACTGACTTTTTGAGCTTTCTTGAGATAACTTCGGCCATGGGGTCTCCCTTGAAAGGAAGACTAATAAACGCAAGTTTCCTATTCACAGAGGGTGGCTTAAGTTTCATCTCTACCGCCTGCATCGCCTTCTGAATGAAACGCATTGGGTAGCCATTCTGCATGAACACTTCTTGTAGAAAGTCTAGCTCAGCTTGTAAAGTGTCAGGGGTACAGATCTTTAACGCCCTACCCGTCAGACATCGTATGAGGTTTCGCTTTTGATTTAGCGGAACGAAGCTGTCAAAATGAATGTACTGGCCACTCCAAGTTTGTTTTCTGTACACATTCCGTTGGATTGAACCATCTTCTCTTCTTACTATGCCAACATCCAAGAAATTTATTTGACCATTGTTATCTGACTCCTTGGTGAATTTAATACTGCTGTGGGCTGAGTTAAAAGCTGTCATAACTCTGTTCATGTTAGAATTCTCGTTGATGACGCAAAAATATCATCAACATAGCGTTTATAAAATGCAAATTGTTCAATGACCGCACTCAGTTGGTTAGTCTCCAGTTTGCTCATGAAAACGTCAGCTAACAGGGACCTAGAGGCGAGCCCATTGCCACTCCATCTCTCTGTCGGTAGATTGCATTATTGAACAGAAACTGAACGTTACTCGTACAAAGCACCAGCAGTTCTCTCAGTTCATCTTTTGGGATGCTCACCTGTTTGTTGTTACGCTCGATGTAATCGCATAAATAGTCAATTGTCTCTTGTAGAGGCACGTTCGTAAATAGTGAGGCAACATCGAATGTGAACATTCTTTGTTTGTTTAGGTTCAGGTCTTGGACTGCGTCGATGAAGTGAAACGTGTCTCGGAGACTGTGCTTTGCTATCTCCAACCTGATAGGTTCGAGCAGACCGGCAAGCCATTTAGCCAGAGCATGATAAGGCGAGTTGCACATATCTAAAATGGGTCTCAAAGGCAAACCTGCTTTGTGCACTTTGGGCAGACCGTATAACCTAGGGATTATTGTTCCAGTGGGACGAATGCGTTCGAAAGTGGCCGAATCAATTATCCCCTTCTGCTTCATTCCACGTAACGTTTTAGATATTGCCTTTTCTATAGCTGGTGTTTTGTCCTTCTCCGTACTCATCTTCATGAATTTTGTGCCATCAGCTAGTATATCATTCATTTTGGTAACGTAATCAATCCTGTTCATTAAGACAATTCCTGTTCCTTTATCCGGTCTGGAAAGCATTATACGCTCGTTCTTTTGTAAACACTTCAATGCGTCTAAATGTTGCGCACGGAAAAAGTTCGTGCGGACACTTGAATCTCCCCTGGCCCACAATCAATCAAGCCCACGATTTGGAACAGTGATTGCGTAACTGATAACAAACACGCCGTCCATAACCTCTATTGACCGTTTTTATCTGACTCACCCCAGGTACTGTTTTCATATTGAAGTGTTTACAAAACGAGCGTATAATGCTTTCCAGACCGGATAAAGGAACAGGAATTGTCTTAATGAACAGGATTGATTACGTTACCAAAATGAATGATATACTAGCTGATGGCACAAAATTCATGAAGATGAGTACGGAGAAGGACAAAACACCAGCTATAGAAAAGGCAATATCTAAAACGTTACGTGGAATGAAGCAGAAGGGGATAATTGATTCGGCCACTTTCGAACGCATTCGTCCCACTGGAACAATAATCCCTAGGTTATACGGTCTGCCCAAAGTGCACAAAGCAGGTTTGCCTTTGAGACCCATTTTAGATATGTGCAACTCGCCTTATCATGCTCTGGCTAAATGGCTTGCCGGTCTGCTCGAACCTATCAGGTTGGAGATAGCAAAGCACAGTCTCCGAGACACGTTTCACTTCATCGACGCAGTCCAAGACCTGAACCTAAACAAACAAAGAATGTTCACATTCGATGTTGCCTCACTATTTACGAACGTGCCTCTACAAGAGACAATTGACTATTTATGCGATTACATCGAGCGTAACAACAAACAGGTGAGCATCCCAAAAGATGAACTGAGAGAACTGCTGGTGCTTTGTACGAGTAACGTTCAGTTTCTGTTCAATAATGCAATCTACCGACAGAGAGATGGAGTGGCAATGGGCTCGCCCCTAGGTCCCCTGTTAGCTGACGTTTTCATGAGCAAACTGGAGACTAACCAACTGAGTGCGGTCATTGAACAATTTGCATTTTATAAACGCTATGGTGATGATATTTTTGCGTCGTCAACGAGAATTCTAACATGAACAGAGTTATGACAGCTTTTAACTCAGCCCACAGCAGTATTAAATTCACCAAGGAGTCAGATAACAATGGTCAAATAAATTTCTTGGATGTTGGCATAGTAAGAAGAGAAGATGGTACTGTTTTCATATTTATTGTGTTGTAATTAGCCTGATGATCAAACACGGAAAACAAGCCTTGTTCGCTACTTTGTCGTTCTCATGACTTCACTGGGTATTTTCGAACGAATATTCTAGAAAGCTTAGAAAAAGTTAGCGGAATCTTGAAAAGTATGGACAGTGGATCAGACTTTGAAAGTATATTTCGTTCGAAATCAGTCATCCGTCACGCGTATTGAGTACAACGATCAACAAGCCACTACCACACAACTAAAATTCATTTATTTATGAAATGCCAAACGGACCAAAATCAAATCGTTTATGAGTTTATTACAAAAGTGTACATACAAGGTTAAACATATGAACACTGACAATGTCTCACGAAAGGCCAGTCATCAGCCAGTAGGAATGTGAAACACCTGTCACTGGACCGGTCGGTGATCAATTACTAACTTGTACAACGCTACTTCCGTACATAGTCATTCGATTGTAGCTGTAGAACCAGTTATGTGGGCCGCACAAGAGGCTTAGCTGAACGGGTCCGTGAATATCCCCCAGCCTGTTTCCACAGTGGAATAACAAAGTCAATCAACAGCGTCATACCAACACACTCAATGGATGTCAATCAGTTTGCCAATGTGAACAGGAGATCGCTCAATCTATCCAATTGAGATAACCCAGTTGATGATACCGAGGCTTAGTATTCTGTCTACAACTGAAGCTGTTGGGATTCGCCTTTACAACTCACCCACGCGTGCCCAAAGACGTTTCGTTTAAGCCTTGGAACTACCTTGGCAAACCTCCCAATAATCTTTGTCCAAGTGGTGTTTTGACTAAACTTTGACTATGATTTGACTGACTTAATCGACCTGCCCATTACCTGGTTACCTCATTAACAATTACCTTGTAAAATTGTGACACAACTACAGTGTGGTTTGATGGTAACTTACTGTTTCTCTAGACCAATGTGAGAATTACTTCGGGATAGTGCCATTTAGTGCACCCTGTCATTCAAGGGAAAGTATTAGGCTTGAGTATTATAACTTGCTCATAACGTTGTTATTCCCAATCCGTTGATCAATATTCTGCTTATTACAATCAACAAACTGTTTCACTTCATGCGCTGAACAGTTTTAGGATAGTCTTCGTCCTCCATCAAACGATCGCAATGTTTTGTCCGAAAGGCCGCGGACGCCGAGAATGCAGATCATGGAAACTGACACAAACTGATGTATAGGCATACACTAGCGCGAACAAAAACATTTCTCTGAAATGGTCCCCCTGGTCATTGTCTAACCGATTAGCATTAGACAGGACAAGTAGTCCGGCTACAGACACCTGTCCGTTGTATCCCATAAGCACAATGGGCGGTGAGTTTATCTCTGTCTCACGAGAACCAGGGATGTGATCATTGAGATATATGTTTTGTTGCCATGATACTCGCTTACACTACACATAACACTGTAGCGGTTTTTTTTACATTAGGGTTCTGATTGACGGGAATCGTTTTCCATGTAAGATCATTCTCAGCGTCGTGTTTTAACAAGTGGTCTTGAACCAGCTCACAGAAGTCGTCAAATATAACCAATTTCCTAGTATACAGTTCGTAAAAGTTATCAAATGAGATACTCCTGCTAGGCATCCAAACACGTCTCCTAGAACGCAATTATTTCCTGTTGACATTGCTTAGTTTACCTGAAGACAGCCAGAAGCATCGGCCATTTGTTTCATACGATTATGGTCTTCCACGTATGTCAATATGCTACGAATCATTCCCCTGGAGAAACCACATATAATAAACTGGTCAATGACCAGTCAATTGGTTGGTTAACGTTATGTACACATGGTACTTTGTGTTAGGCACACAGATCTCATGAACATGGGAACATGAGAGGTTGGGAAGCCCCAATGGCTAACAATGTGAGCTTATTTACTGATCTAGCCTAATTTAATGAAGACTGGTAGGTCGAATGGTCAACAGTACAGCCACAGTGAGCGGACTGTCAAAAGGTGATCTGACTTAGCAGTACTTCACAGTCAACTTCAAGCCTGCATCCGTGTGATTGTCGAGGTTCTTCTCTTTCTTCGTGAATTTCCACCGTTTCTTTTCAGTGGTTTTTCTTCATGCAGTTGTAAGTGTTTTCATTTCCAGAGCTGTTGCCATGATCAATAACAGCCCGAGCTACAGTGCCAATCAATACTTCCCAAAAACGAAAAATGTATGAATGTGAAGCAATCTGGACCGAGACGGAAATGAAACAAACAAATCCAACAAGAACAAATGTCCGTGTGCAGCTGCGGATGAGTGAGGCATCGGGCTTACATCTCAAAATAATTTCTAACAGCGCGTATCTCACACAGTCCTTGCGAAAAAACCCTGATACGTTCCTTCTTTGTACGAATGCCTCATAAGCTACAGTGGCGGAGAATCCACTGAGTTTTCATTCAGAGGGATTGGGAAACTCAGATTAAAAACCACTTGTGATAAGACATGTGTATTGCTGGCCGAAGGTCCCGTCTTGCAGGTGAATGAACCACGCGGTGACTATCGGATCGAACAGAGTAAACGACGGCGTTGAGCATTCCAGGTGATTAAACCCTATCCAAAAGCTTAGGAAATGTGACGGACATTGACCATTAGCGAATGGAACAACGGGCCATGCCAACCCAACCAGTCACAACCCCTATTGGGCTGGTGAGTCTGATTAACTAAATGCGACTGACATTCTGAAGGACTCTCGAACTGTTGGAATGTTTCGTTACAGTCTTACATACGGTGTACCAGCAGTCTGAACAGTCGAACGCTGCTCAAGCAGTGTATAAACCGATAGGCCCGTCATCTGCCCTCAAAAGACTACAAACTTGCTGTCTTGACTGATTTGCATGTGCATCGGCTTGTGCGATCAAGCGCTTCTCCAGATGATACTTCCAAGTGAAGGATGTGCCCAAAGGAAATGAATTTGCCATTAGCTGTGATGCACACAGACTTGCAACAAACAGATTTATAAAGGTCGTCACCTGAACACTCAACAAAATTGTCTACGCCTGCAAGCTCACGTCAGGCACTCAAACTAAGAATGACAGAATCGATCAGAACACAGCTAATCGGTGGAAGCGTTGCACCACATACACTGCAAGGCCGCATTAATCCGGCTGGGTCACGTGGATCGGTTAATTAGTCAATATGTGAACAGACATTTAGGAAGTGACAACAATCGACTGCTTAGAAGAGCGGAGAGCAAAACCTCATTACATTCATCGTTTACGTGCAACTGCTTCTAGCCACTTGACAACTGGCATATTGTAGTCAGAATAGACTTGGAATGAAATATTATGGAAGAGGTCGCTATCACAGCAACGCTACCAGAATTTCGGTAGTAACGAAACCAGTCTTCGTAGCCCCCGTCTGAACTCCTCAGATGCCTAAAGTATTCGTAAAACCTCAAAACAACTGCATCACTATTGAATTATGTCTGTCCAGACAGAAAGAATTTGAACCTCACATTTTAGTAGTGTCGTTAACTTTGTCAACCGAAACATGCAATGTATTTATTGATATTAGAACGAAATCGAAGTCTTGACTTCAGGGTAAAAACTGAACAATCACACAGTCTTTTTGAGCTACTTGATAAAGTGGGTAGAGAGAGAGAAACCAACCATCAGCTATGTTCCACATATCCCCATCAGTCATAAATGAGACAGTAACGTTTTAACAGTTAGAGGAAATCGAGAACGTAGACAACAACCGGAATCACGAGTATTACGGGCAACCAAACCCGTTTGACTGTGCCTAAAAACAACCGCCGTCTATGCGAACGTCTTCGAATACGGATAAGAGGTAAACGAGTTTTATGGGAATATTCTAATTGACCGTCGTGCAAACAAATTCACTGAACGCCCACTGTACCGCAAACGAATAAGGACAAGACGCATCAGTAACCCTCTCTACAAAAGACTGATGTGAACAATCAAAAATGGTCCGTATAGAAGGGAACACGTAAAAATTAGGTTCCAGGTTGACGATATACGTAGCCCACACTCCCAAATCACGACGAAGATGCAAAATAAGGAGTCAGTACGTGTAACGAGTATTAAGTGGATTCAAAAAAGATACCTATTCAGTCACTCGTCCAATGCACAAAGTATGACCACATTCATTTTAACTTCCAAGGTCAAAACAAACCCAGTTAAAGTAATCCCCAATATACGACAGATGAAGTGAAAAACCAGACAGAGAAGTGGGGGGTTTGAACTCATCAAACAGTATTCACGTTTCGTGGTGCTCCGGTGTCCTGTTTTCTTAGTTGCGAGTCAGAAGGGCGATGACCATTCAACCACCGTCCTGAACAAATGAAATCATCTAATCGTATCGACAGATCGCAATCCGTAACCAGCACTCGCTGTTGAACATTCATTCGGTGCATCTGACAATAATAAGATAACTCCCAAAACATAAATCACCAAACAAAACCGACGAGCACAGTGCGATGAAAAGAGGAATGAGGGATCAGAAGAAATAATGCGACAGAGGAGCCAGCGAACTATCACCTCTACCGGTGAACGACAAGGTATGGGTACGGAGCGTTCCAGAAAACCCAACGTGGTCAAAGGAAGTGGTGGCCAGGGACTACATTTATAGACCACAGGAAGCTGAAACCAGAGGGAAAACGAAGTAAAGGGATCGAGTCGGTTTGGAAAAACGGGTGTCGCGTGCTGGGCTACCAAATCGGGGAAAGCAGAATAATAATCGTCCGAACAGCACTAAGCAATCTTAATTTATTGGAAAACAGCTCCCCTTTATAGAAGAACAACAGTGTTTACGATTGCTACTGTTTTGATTGGCCAGTTCACTGCTACGTTTCACAACCTTGCATCGGGCAACTCGGTTGTTTGAATCTGATACGCATTCAGACAACAGGCTGATCGCTGGTTTTTGATTGGTTGGCCCCAATTAACCACACTGACGTCTGCAGCAGCTTGTTTGCGAACTGTGATTACCTGAACCCTCTTCAATCAAGAAAATCCCAATCCAAAATCATCACAACGGAAAACGCCAGAGACAAGCAACCTTTACACACACGAAGAAGTGTCAACAAGGAACGGGAACGGACTATACTACGAGGATGGGATGAACAAGCACCACAGTAAAGAAGTTGTTTAAATAAATCGCCCGTTGAAACAAACAAGTTACAAGCAAAGATGAACCAATCAACAGAAGAGTCGAGGCTCTCGCAGCGATTGAATTTCCTAATTTTAACCATACTTGTCTGTTAATTGATTCTTGAAAAATCGATAAAACTGTGATCGCTTTGTGTTACATCTGTTACTTGTTAACTTCATTCTGAAAAGTAGCAAGTTTCAACAATTCTCGTGTCAATTCCCTCCTTTCCGTGAAGGTCAGATTTTCAAGAATTTGTCCTCCCGATCATCGATTGCATGCCGAAACACAGCCAGCTGGTGTTCTTTAACGGCCTCTGAGAGACTGACCAACAAGCAAAGATCATCACACTTCTCCGTCCATAAACACTAGTTCTCGGCAAGCCTGTTCGTGCTATCCATACCGAAAGATTCGGGTGCAGCGCTTGCCAAACAATTCATTGTGGTGTTCGCCTTGCAAACGGCAGTTTTTTCTCTTCTAACGCCATTCTGAGAGTTTGCGGTGTTCCAAAATGAAAACAAAATCAGTACTTATGGCACTAAAAAATTTCAGTCTTATTGAGCTTCCATGAGTTGTTTTATGGAGAAGGACTAGTAAAGTGAAGAAATACCATCGGTCCCGAGGCCGAGAATTTTCTGTTGGTTGGCTCGGCCCAGTTTATAGCCCGTTTGTTATCGATTTTCTACGAGAGGTAGAGTATATAATACAAATATTCAAACTAGCACCTACGAGACTGAGGAGCCAAGTTAGCCTATTAGGAGCATACTCGCACAGAGTTTTAATTTCAACGCGATTGTTACCGAAACACAATTGGTACTTGCTGGAAATTATGCTAACGACAGCGAGACAACCCAGAGTGGTATTGTGAAGAAAAGACAACGTCAATCAATCACCACTATCACCATCATCACCGTCAGCTTTGAACCTGATCAAAAGGTGCTGTGGTTTGGGGCACCGCTCACCTCAACGGTGACGTGGAATATACCAGAGAAAAAACGTTACTGGAAAAGTTTTAAAAAATAATAATAAAAGAAGTCTAAGCGGAAGAACTAGAAATGGTATGGATGCAGGTACGCCATTGACTGCGACACGCCGCCATCTCGGATAGCGTCTCTAATCACGAGGACCCCATCCAGGCAGGCGACACCTACCCACTTTACTCAGTGGAGCAGTCAGGGTTCTCATATTTCGTGACCACGTTGTCGCTTGACCACCACGTGGTTTCACCCAACTGTTGGTGGTCTCAGTATATAATGCCCGGTACGGTAAACGCTCAGCTGGCATGCGGAGTACGTGACCTAACCATCGCAGGCTGTGCAACGTGAGTAGTTGACCAATTGATCGCGCATCCCGAGCGTTCCGGAATACGCGCCGGCGAACTGCCGTATTGCTCACGCGATCAGTCCACTTAATGTGGGCTAACTGGCGGAGACAACGATGGTCAAATACAGCAAGCTTGTTGATATCTTCCTTGCGAACAGGCCACGTTTCCGAACCATAGAGCAAAACAGAACGTACACAAACATTCATATGTCTTTCCTTCCACAAACACTGGACTCCATAGATGACACAGGCTGAAAAATGCAACTCGTGCCATTCTCATCTCGCAGATAACTCATCAGCAATATTACAAGTTGACGAGATAGTGCTACCCAAGTATGTGAAACTGTCCACAGTCTCAAGCGGATTACCTGCAATGAGAAAGTAGGAGTGGAAATGTCCCAGTCTTGAAGCAACACTGCACTTTGAAGGTGCGAAGCGCATTCCATACAAACCAGCCCGGTCACTCACCTTGTTCAGCATGGTCTGCATGTCTTCGGCAGAGGGGCTAAATAAGACAATATTATCTGCATACTCCACGGAAATGAACATTGCAAGGAGAAGAAGCTCAGCGGCAAGTTCATTGGATACCTCCAATGC
This sequence comes from Paragonimus kellicotti, assembly GCA_014220965.1. Taxonomy (NCBI): domain Eukaryota; kingdom Metazoa; phylum Platyhelminthes; class Trematoda; order Plagiorchiida; family Troglotrematidae; genus Paragonimus; species Paragonimus kellicotti. The sequence continues at coordinate 28,501 of LOND01001373.1, read as the reverse complement.
AATTTTCAGGATGTCGCCCTTACGGACAAAATTAAAAATGATGAACGTCCGAGACAGTTGTCCATAAACCCTCACCCTGCTTGCAGAGTGAGCATACAGTGATCTCAACAGATTCACGTATTTCCCTGGTACTCCCTTGCGAAGAAGACAGTTCCAGAGAACGTTACGAGCAACTGAATCGAAAGCAGCCTTCAGGTCCAAAAAGACCAAGACCGTCGGCTGCCTATAAGAGTGCCGATGTTCCAAGATCTTAGAATCGAAGCAGCTTTCAGGTCCAAAAAGACCACGACCGTCGGCTGCCTATAAGAGTGCCGATGTTCCAAGATCCGTCGCAAGGTAAAAATGTGGTCAACGCACCCTCGACCGGATCGGAATCCTGCCTGTTCTTCACGTATCTGACTTTCTCTGGGTTTAGTGAGCCGACGTAAAATGAGGCCAGTGAGTAACCTGGACGCAACAGACACCAAACTGATGCTCTGTGGTTGTCACATAGACTTCGGGCACCATTTCTGAAAACAGGGATCATTGTTGATAAGCACCAATCGCGAGGTACCTCTTCAGTCTCCCAAATCGTC
>LOND01001372.1:100889-121090 GCA_014220965.1 Paragonimus kellicotti | reverse complement strand
TTCAGGCCGATGTCTGGTGCACATTTTGTGAGGAACCAGCCTCACAGTCGGTAGTCAAAGTCCCCCTTAGCTTCAGCCTGTTGTCTTTTTATTTTTGGCTAGCTGAAAGCATGCTTGTTAAAAGAAACTGAAGAAGTTAGAATATCAAGGTCTGATCCAATCTTGAACATAGCCTGAAATGATGAAAATTACGCGTCACACAACCATCTGAAAATTCCATACTTCCCCGTTTTCAGGTATGTTTTCCTGGGCGTGTCCAAACAGCGTACAGTGATGTCCAAGCATCTTCATTTGGGTGTCATTTACTGATCAGTTTCATTTTGGCGCGCCACACCTTGATGTTGCAATGATCCCTCTAATTTCGCCAGAGCCACAAAAGTGGGAGGATTCTCCAACGTGAACACTCTAGCGCGGGCTGCAGAAAATTACAGTAGCGCCTCCAACATACAGACAACCCTGACCAAGGAATTAACCAGCAAACTCAACCCTGTGAAGAACTATGACCACATTGAACCAAAAGACATACAAGATTTCATCATATGCTTGAGGAACTTGAATCAAATAATGTAACGTCCCACCCACCTACCAGTCAATGACACACGGATACCTCCAATTTAAGCCTATCTCAAGTTGACTCGAAAACCGATCAACAGCTGGACAACTGTGAAATTAGGCCCTCCTTACATTGCCGAACAACCAGTTGCCCAAGTGAAGTTTCCTTATATCGCGAGGTGACAGACCCTCCCATCAACAACACTGAAAACCCAAATCCACCATCGGGAATCAAAAGGCACAACTATTGCGAACACGAAATCCTTGACCCTTGGCTAGTCACAACAATCACTGTCGTAATGCACCTTTTATTGCAGGGTTCAACCGGAATCCTATATAAGATAGGACTGTCTCATGCTCAGTTGTCCTATCAATATGAACGTGCAACTGAATGCAACCCGCGATCATTACGCCGACAGCTCTGCTGTGAACGAGACGAATTCCTTCCGAACTTACCCCTTTTACTGAATCACTTACCATTCAAACCTCTCTCAAAATGTCCACCTAATATAGTTCCACTGTCCCACCGTTACTTGTTGTTACTTTTCCAACACTTCCCATCATCCAGCCAGAGGCATGTGACACTCAGCGGGCAAAGGCTTCTAGAACAAGCTGTAAAGTTGTTGATACATGAACTGAGAAAATTCGTCCCCATCGTTTGCATTCCCCATTTTCCCACTAACCTGACACTTGTTCCCACTACCTCACCCACCCGTTTTGTTTTATTGAACTAATGTGTCATTAAGTGTCCTTGGCGCGAGTAGCCATTCTTGTCCTGGCTTACTGGCGTGACGGCTGACCTTTGACCTTGCTGGTCCTGTTGAGAAACTGTTGATTTTGCTGGACGAGACTATCGTCGTGAACGATTGAGGTTTGCTTTTGTAATTATTGATGCATTTCTTTAATAGTACCGTAGAAATTGTTGGGTCCAATCTTGTTTTCATTTGGGGATCCGTTTTTGGGCTACGCGTAACTCAACGATCAGACGTGGATCGTTACACAAGCCATCTCATAACATGCTTTATAACCATCTGACTCGTCTGCCAGGGAATATATAACATTTCGAATGACGCGCCCAACAAAAAATCCGTTATTTCTTTGATCATAAACGCTGGATAAGGTGCGCACTTTGCATATAGAAGACTCTTTGTGATCAGTGATCTAGATTGGTTCCCGTGAGCTATCCATAAGACACGTCTAGAGACCACCTGTTGCCAATAGCAATGATTTGAATGACCTTGTAGAGGTAATTAACCATGTATCAAACAGGCCTGGTGAAAGCAAGTTAAAAGGTGATGACTTTAACATGCCTAATATCTCCTGGACTTCATTCTCAGCTCCCGCAAAGCAAGCTGAATTTCTTTCATGCATTCAACTGAATGGATGGAACCAACGTATCCTAACGCCTGCCAAACGAAGGTATCTCGTCTGTAAGGACATCCGTTCCGGCACAATTATAGTAATTATAATAGTACACCTCTCAACGAACCCGTGAGAAGCACGCTTAAATGGGCACAATCAACCTACATGAGGTAAGGCGATACGCAAATTAGCAAGAAATACACATTTTATTATACTGAAATACGACAATTATGTGAATAAAGCAACAGAAGGGACGCATTCTAGAAATGAAGAAAGCAACGTTTCAAACATCCCGGAAATAGCTGCCTCTCACCCAGTTTTCTCGGAATAGTTTAACAACAAATTTCTAGCGGTACACTTTATTAATCAACACAAAAAAATTAAGGTCGCATGAAAGTCTTCGGTGAAACTTCACGGTACATTATTCATCATATTTCACATGATCACTCCATATTTCCCCGCTTTATATGTAAAACTGCTCTCCACTAATATTCGTCACGTGGAGAAGACTTCTACGACGCATGGACATTGAAACAATCTTAATAACCGAACAGTTTGCGAGCTTGTCAACTTTTGGAGGTTTTTCGAGCGATCGATGAAGTTATGCACAGGAATCTGTTCAATCATCCCTCGGATTTTGACATTTCCTATCCTCCCTGATCCCAACCGATCTACTTCAACATTTTCGAACGCCATTCACGTCTGGTAATGGTGAAATGCTCGGACGAGTCATTTCAGTTGCTATCCGAACATACTTTCCGGCACGACCCTGAACCTATTGAACTAACAAATTATATACAACCCTGTCAGGATTAACCTTGGACAACATCACGCCCTTTAGGTGACATCTTTTGGAACATGCATACTGCGTTATTTTCTATTACATCAAAGTTTTGCAAGCGGCGCTCCTTTTCTTCTCGGTCACGCCCGCCATGCTGACGGAGTTTCATGTTTGTCACAATGCAATGATTACTTGCATAATCTACAATGATCGCGCTCACCCGGGTGTGTTTCTCGTGAACACGCTGGAAAATATACACTGTTATCAATGTTGGTGAAGGCACGATGAGCCCCGCCCTGCTGGGTGTACTAGCCAAACTGCGTACCTCCCATTATAAAACGGAGATTTCGCAGGGGTCGTTCGTGTACCCTGATTATGTTAACCAAAGTAGCTGATTAAGGCAGTAGAGTTGACGTCGCATATCTCGACTTTGCCAAGGCATTTGACTGCGTGGTCCAAGCTGTGTTAATCGGCAGCTTCCCCCATTATAAAGCACTAGGCAACCTACTTCAGAGGTTGAAATCTTGTCTTACTAATGGTCTGTACAAGGTGCGCGCAAACGGAGCATTTTCTACCTGCAGACCTTTTTCCAATGAGATGCTTGGAGGTTAAATTCTCGGCATACATCCATTTTCGATATTTATCAGCGACCCTTCTATTGTAGTCACCTACTCGTTACTGATGCTCTCTAACGACGTAAAATTTAGTGTGCAATCAGGACTACCAACGACTCTCCTACCATACAAAAGGACCATGACATTCTATTCGATTGGCTTCGGGTGAGCCGACTTGACTTTAATGCTGGTAAGTGCAAAGTCACGCATATCCGTAGCTTGACGAATACCAGCTTCAGACAGTTCATATAGAGAAGCACTTAAAAACTATGGTGTTGCATAAACTGTCGGGCTCCTTGAACGCAGGAGCGAATGCGGGAGAAGCTTCTAACACTTTGACGTTATTCAAACGTCTCTTCGGCAAATTCAAACCCAATTGTTCCCAGCTTTATGGCAGTTTCGTTCGACCGCATCTGGAGAATGGAACTGTGATCTGGCCACCACATCTCCAAAAGGACAAGCTGCTCCTGGAGACCGTGCAACGTCGAGCCACTAAGGCAGTCCGGGGTCTGAAAACTAAGCCGTATGAGGAAAGGACTGAAATCTTTGAACATGTACTCTTTAGAGTATCGTCGGCTTAGAGGTGACTTGGTATTAACCTTTTTGATAATGAATTCCCGTGATCATCCGTGCTTGTTCAGCAGATGGGATGGCAGGACAGAGGGGCAACCTCCTTGAAATTAAATGTCCCACATATCACGACAGAATGGAGGTAGCTTTTTCCTATCGCGCGTTTGTAAGGTTTGGGATGCCCTAGTTGACTAGGTTATTTCTACTGACCCAATGGTACTTTTCAAAACTCGTCTCGACTAACATCTATTGCATTAGTTTGTATACTACACCATTCCCCCCTTTCTGTCCATTGCTGAGGACCTTAGATACTACGTATCGAGATAAAGAATTCTCAACATCACTTGGTAACTATTTCCGTCTCCAATCAATTGAATCTGCTGAACATCGAAGATATCTCTCCCAACCCGAATGGAACTTTTCTCGTTGTCTAACCTGAAAGTTTCAAACAGCATAAAGATCCTCAGAGTATGCTGTTACCGGTTCCTTCATGCAGGGCTCGGCTTTCGCGAGTGTTGAGGCGGCTGACACAGTTTCCGATCGAGGATGGCCACCGTAATCCTCCCACCGGTTATGGATCAGGCGCACTCAAAGTTCTAGAGACGCATGTGTGTAATGCTTTCTCAGCTACCTTGCGGAATGCTCCTACTCCACCGCTTAATGTGGCTTTCACAGAGGACGCTCACATCCAACACACTTACTGCTGGACGCTGTCGTCGGACGCGACTAACCGAGCAGAGGAAAGGAGTGGATGTTCTGTATTCCAATCTTCCCAAGTGCAGGATCGATTTAATAACACCGTAATACTCGATAAAGTACATAACTCCGACAGTCATGGTGATCTGCCTCCGTGGTCACTTTCACCTCCCTCATCGTCGTTACCCTACCCTAACCAGCTCCTGCTTCTCTGGCTCTCACTGGAACAGTGATGGTGTTCATCAGGGCCAGATCCTCGGAACTCTTCACTCTCTTATTCATACAAATGACATGGCCTCATCACCATCCTCTCTTCCGCTGCCTTTCACGGGTGACGTCAAACTTCGGCGTGACATCAAAATTCCCGAGAAGTCTATTGGTCTGTGGATCGATCTGAACGCACTATTCGACTGGTCTCAGGTCAACGCTCTAGATCTCGACGTTGAGAAGTGCACGGTACTGCAAATTCGGTGCACCTCCAACGCCAATAATAATCCAAGTAGTACCAATCTTCCGTTTTATTTACCGATAGGGACATAGGGACACTCGTTTCCGATACATTTTCTAGCTCATCGAACACAGGGTAGTCTGAAGAAGACTGGCAAGACCTCGGCACGTCCCGGGCTACTATTTGGCAAGTTCACCTCACACTCTTAGGGCTTCCGTACAACAATTTCGCACGACCTCGACTTAGGAATGGCAATTTGGTTTATCGGCCGCTTCCCTAGGACAATATGACCGTATCTGAGTCTGTTTCACGACGGGCCACGAAGACGGTCCTATGAACGCACACGAAATCCTAGGAAGAAAGACTAAACTGACTTAGTATGGACTTGCTCGAGACTCGCAGAATACGAGGTGATTTGTTGCTTATTTTTCTGATCCTTAAGGCCCCTGGCCATCCATGTAGAACCCTGTTTAGCCTCTGCCATTATTTCCTTGAGAGGTACGCCCACTTAGTAGAGTTTCAACTCAGTTGATTAGAATGTCGGTACGGCTTTTTACTGCCAAATGTTTTTGAAACTTGGGGCCACTTGATTGACAGTAGACAGTTTTCTGTCTACTTTTGAAGTTCACAAAGATCGATTTTTAAAAAAATGAGATGCAGCACCTGTCTCTTGAACCCAGGTCAATCGTTCTCTTCCCGTGCTTCACTGCCATAGGGCACGGAACACTCAAAAGTTCTGCCCCTCATTTCCATCACGAACCCGTACATCATATCCAGTCGCGAAGAGGGTCGTGATCATAATGGTTCGCCGTTGCGAACAGCACGTGGGTGAACCTCTAAAGTCACCAAGTACGCAGTCGGTGAGCTATTGCGTTACGTCAAGGAAGGGGAGATCAGCGGTCATCTGTGTATATCGAAGCCTGGGTTCTCCGCCGTCAAAGGACGGGATGGTGCTGAAAATGTTTGTGCAACCGAGTAGTAGTGCAGAAAACGTAATTGTCCTTTGGGATTCGAGCGTATCAGAAGTAGACTGGGTAGACATGATTTCGTGGCACAGGCTAGTGTATAAAAGGCGGATGTTCTATATGATCTCTCTCGGCAAGTTCATAGTTCGGACGTGAAGAGATAGTCAGAGCAGGAGAACCACCTAGGGGAAACAAACGTAAGGATGGAGGACATCACGATGAATAAGCAGGATGTCAGACAACGTTTGAGAAAACTTCGGGTCGGCGAGGTGGTGGGGCCAGATGGATTAAGTTCAGTCATACACAATGCATTGGCTGAGGTAGTGGCTTGGCCACCTAATGACGTCTTCAACAAGTCTCTTGCAGGGGCTTGCACACTACAGAAAATAAAAGCTAGCCGCGGCTGCCCCTATCAATCAGGGCGACAGCGATGAGCAAACAACCAATTACAGGTCGATGAGTATTACCTCTGTGGCACTGAAGGCCGTTAGCGACCGTGCACAACCAACCTGTTGTTTTCTCTCGGAGTTAAAAAAAGGCTTGAGAGGGTAAAGAATGTTGAATTCCAAGTATTCTGGCTTCCAGAATGCTTTTGATTCGGTAAATCACTGCATGGCATAGCTCCGATGTTGTCTCATTTGATCGAGGAGTTTCTGATGGACTAGACGTTCACTGTGGAAGTAGAAACAGACAAGTCAGGGCGGAGACAAGCAAGTAATGCTGTCCCACAGGGATCGGTTATCGTACCTATTTCGCTTCTGGTGTCCATAAATGAAGGTAGATCCGAATAGAATGCACAAACGGTTTATTTAGTTGAGGCTACCACACATTGTGGCCGATTGCCGACACTTACTGACAGAGGAAGTGAGACACTGCACAAGATGACTGGGAATTCATGCAGGCCATACCTTGTTGAAGAGAAGTGGTCATGCAGGACCAAGAACTTCAAATTGCTTGATTTTGAAGCCGGCAGGCAGTACCTAGAGGCCGCAAGTAAGGCAAATCTAGAGTTGATGCAGCTGAGAAAATTCGTCGCGAGTAGTTGGTCGGAGGTGTTAGTGCCGCTGTATAAAGTGTGCCTTAGATCGCACCTGAAGCACATCGTAAAGACGTGGGGCCTCATCTTCGTAAAGTGTAAAAGTGCTGAACCATGTACAAAGCGGCTCACTAAGTTCGTAAAGATCAAATGGAAGGACTGTCAGGAAAACATACTTTTGGTAACTTCTTCGCAATAGTGCCGCAGAAGGAAGCTTGATACTGTTGAGGCGTCCTGTATAAGGAACGGATTTTCAGAATGGATAATAGGTAAACTCTTGGCCCAGAACACGAATATACTTCTAGGTTAACAGAGGTTGGAGCTCAGAAATCGTTGGGAGGGAATTTTTCCGCTGCCAAGGTTGTAGATCGCTGTATCAGATTGCCTGTGGAGGTAGTAGAGGCTAGCACAGTGTCTGAGTTTAAACTAGCGCTGAACCATTTTTGACGGACGACAGTCCCGAATACTGTACAAAACAGCTGAAGCTTCAGGTAGTCATATTCAGAAGTACCAGTTGTCTTGGCAACACATAGAGGGTCAGTATTAGTATTGTTGTATGGAATCTTGAGTGACTATGAGTTATGAGAGATAGTATAATTTTCTCTTGAGGAGTAAAAATTATCATAATCTCTGCCTATCTCTTTCGCTGTTCTTTTTCGTTTCGTTATTATGCTTCCTTCCTCAGAGCAGAAAGAAAGACATATTGCGATATGTTAACATTTCATTTACTCTCATCAGTCGCAAACGTAAAACATGCTAGTTATATACATCATATAGATAGGGACAAACAGGGACTAGACACATCTACAAGCACACCAATTATTATGTAATCACGACCATGGCAACCCGATAGGTTGATGTGCTTGTAGATGTGTCTAGTCCCTGTTTGTCCCTATCTATATGATGTATATAACTAGCATGTTTTACGTTTGCGACTGATGAGAGTAAATGAAATGTTAACATATCGCAATATGTCTTCTTTCTGCTCTGATGAAGTGGTTAAGGGGGAAACAATATTTCAAATTATGTTTCCTGTTGGATTCTCCTTCGTACGCATCCGACTCTACCTATTTTGATATTAGCTCATCCTTGTCTGACTGTCTGCTGTCCCGGACACACAACAGAGTAATAACCCGGCCTCTATAGTGCCCGAGAGTGTCATATCACCTACCAGACTCTACACGGTTGAATGTTCCACGCCCTGCGTCTGAATGAAGCAGAGATCTCAGTTTCTCGAACCGCTGTGGAGCTTGAGGACCAAACAAGCTATGCGTGTATGAAACTAGACAATTCTTGACAGTGGCAGCCAAATTCTGTTACCTGGATCAGTTACATCAGTATACCTGAAACCTTCAAATAATCGTTGGGACAATCGCCTTTTTCAAGTTTACAAAATTGCTACAGTTTCTTGGCGAGTTACGGTTCTCAACCTCATTCGATTCTGTCACTGGGACTGTTTTTATCTCAATAGTCGAAAGACGGGGACGGAAAGTGTTCGCAATTTCAGTTGCATTACAGTTAAAAAGGTTTAGCGAAATGATGTAATCACGATCATTTGCGAAATTAACAGTGGAGTGTAATGAAATCTAATCTCCATCAGAGCAGAAAGAAGACATATATTGCGATATGTTAACATTTCATTTACTCTCATCAGTCGCAAACGTAAAACATGCTAGTTATATACATCATATAGATAGGGACAAACAGGGACTAGACACATCTACAAGCACATCAATTATTATGTAATCACGACCATGGCAACCCGATAGGTTGCCTCAACCACTTTTGTGCACATAACGTCGGTTGGTAAGTTCGAATGAGCATCGCTAATAATTTCGGGTTTCGATTACGCAACAATATTTGAATGAGTTTAATGGGTCAACTTGGTGACCTGTTGTCATGATGTGTTTAGCAATCGATGACGTTGGATTTCAAGCAAGTTAAGGCTGGTGCGTTTCAACCACTTCAGGATGTGTTCGGCGACTCGCTGATAGTTGTCGATCTGTTCTGCCTATGTAAACGTCACTGCAACTGCAAGTGAACTGGTACACAACATGGGAGACAGAACAGTTTGACAAACTACTTTCGCGATTGCGGAGAACTGGTCCTCTGGTGGTTTGAAATAAGCGCAACTGCGCAGCCGCATACGTTCGAGCCAGAGCAGACTTTAATTTGTGCTTTATGTCGTTGGCTAGATGGTCACCTTTGAATGGCAAGAATAAGAAATTTAATCTCACAAAAGTAGAATATTATCCCTTTCTTAAATGTGAGTCTAATCAAGCAGAAAAACTCGATTTTCCATCCGACGATAAAACCGTTGTTGGGTCATGGGGATTCAGCTGTTATAAAGCTGCAGACGCAAGATCCCGGAGTAATTGTCTTCTAACGTAGTATGATACACCGAAATTATGCACCTGAGTGTTAATTTCCTGGTTATATTTGGCAGGAATGGGAATTCATTGCTACGAGATGTCTAAACTTTTGCAGGAGGGTTAATCCAAAAATCAAAGTGAGTCTACTGTGAACGCCTATTGAATGTCTTCTGAAACCCGCATTACGACCTTAAAAGATACTCACGAGACTGTTGAGGAACACACGTGAAACGTTTGTGTTCTGGTGGGCCCATGGATAGTGAACGAAAAATGTCTGAAGTATGAGATGAGTAGACAATGTAACCCAGCCAGAGGGCTGATGGTGGAAACATTTAGGCGTCACGCACTCTTGAATGCTGTTAAAGTGACCTGCAAAGTGTGCCATATCGAAGAGCAATCTTCGCTTGAACACCTAAGTGCTCAAGCGGTTATAACTATCATTGATACATCCATTCGTCTTACGTTAATAAGCGAAGTTAAACAGTACCCCATACCCAAACGCATGGCTTCATGTACGAAGTCTCTGTGAACGAATGGCTTAATTGGAACGTGTGAAATAATAATGGCACCTACAATCCCCGGCTTTTTTGGTGGAGAGTATGGCCGTCGATTCAGATGAGTTTCTGGTTTCCTGAAGCCTTTTGTCAAATGAGGTTTTCATCACCTCGTCCATCAAACCTGCTATCTGCAAGACATCTGTATGTACAACTGGGAATGAACTCACTTCTTTCAATATACTAAGAGATAAGTCGATCCAGGTGATAGTGATTCGCGCTTTCTTCGGCTCGTATGCGAGGGTAGCACTGTTCACCGACCGGTCTAGGTGGACGTCAATGATGGGTGCTGGACTGAACCTCTTCTCCATGTTCACTGGAGGACCAAAACATTTGCTGAAGAAGACGGAACTGACGAGCAAATGAGATTGTACACCTGCTATGTGATTGAGGTCGAATTTGCTTCCTACGGAGTGGACACATATATCGGCGGTTTGATTGAATTCGGAGTGAAATACTAGCTGACCGGCATTACAACTACATTCACAAGGTGGTCTTGCTTGAAGCTTCTTCACTCACCTTGGCTGCTTATAGCTTATAGGTGGGATAATGTGGATGTCGGACAATGATAAGCCAGCCTTCCCACGTTTGAATGCTTTGCTGGCAAAGGCAGTGGTGCTGTTGAACTAGGTAACCGCCGTGCGACTGCTCCAGTCGTAGTTTTGATAGCAAATGATGTAGAGCTTCATACTGGCAGTTGGAGTTGGTTGCAGTGAGAGGCTAGAGCTGTGCGCGCACCAACGTCAGTCAACCAGAGAACACGAACGAGGTTGCTATCTCTATGAGAGGAAACAAGCACTACAGAAAGCCTCGCTGTGGAGGCAGGGGTGCTCGCAAAACCGAAAGAATGTGGATGCGAGGAGGCCACAAGGAACGGTAAAAATGACACTGGCATGTACCTTGCATGCTATTCACAACGCAAACATCTTTGCCGCCATGTGGTCCTCCATCACTTCTGGCAAGATTTCAGGCAGTCTACGTAGTGAAACACTCCTTACTACGAACATTAAAGTACACTGAGGGTCGGCCACGTCCCACGCCATCCGTGACTAAAAATTTGTGTAACACAAGGTTGAAAAGTATCAAGAAATATTTCACGACATGCTTGTGCCTAGTCGTCTAGTGTGTGGCATCCGCATCCACCACATGCGGAAAAGTTTAGGTAGCCTAACTTGTCTGCACTGTGCAAAAGAGATATGCGAAGCTGGTACCTTTATCCGGGATATTGCGCAAGATGCCTTTTTCGGCGACCACTTCCGTGAAACTCTCTGATATCCAGTAACAAATGTTACACAACAAACTCACTTGACATCGTGGGTTTCAGCCAACGTCAAATGTTTCCAACGTCAGTGGTTGTGATTAAATTACCATAAACATTCGCTACGTACGGCTTAACAACAACAGTTGGTGTATTATACTGGAACAGAATCCTAAAGCCGTCCACTTCACTGACGGTGAGTCTTCGACTTGTAGCATGACTCATGCAACAGAAAGCTAAAGGAGTAGTTGTGTACTAACTCGAAAGAGATCACAACCAGACAGGCATTCCTTCTCACCACACGAAATCGTTATTTGCGGCATGTATCGCGAAAACCAAATGAGTACGAGTGACACGCATTAACCTACTAGACACGCCGCACACCGTGGTATACATTTTAATGCACATTATACTCCGTACGACCATAATAAATCCAGACAGCTCCCAGGAAATCGTGCTGCCTCGGCTATTAATACTTCCGCACCGTTTCTGAATTCCTGCTGGTCCCGCGAACGTAAATAACACCGATACCCTCCATATTCCTTTGCGGGCATTCCTTAAACACTGCGAGGGTGTGAAACTCACGATTTTTAAAAATTCGCGTTGAGAGCTGTAATATAATCTACGCTATGAAAACAAAAGCGTACCATTGGTTATTGAAATGATTTGTGAACGCACTTTGTGACAGAATAATATTTCCGTACCAACATATGTACATTATTTCTGCATTCATATATTAACAGCGCAGTTAACAACAACAATCACGTCACACTCAAACAGTCAACACAATGAAATTCAGGCTGAATTCTGTAAACAGCACAGATTAAGGCAGTTCATAATAGTCAACTAGTCAAAACAAACAAATAAGTCAATAAAGCGGATTTTGGTGGTTCCAATTTCCGCATCGGGCACCAAGGTAAGAAAGCGGAATCTGTAGTGAAAACTTTCCTTTCAGGATAAACCCAGAAATCACGGTATACGATTACCTGACTTGAAATAAGCCGTAATATTTTACAGTTGGAGGAATCACGTGAGTAGCAGTAATTCACTGTTCAGGAGACGGAACGTCCACGTGCTAAAACGGATAATACGATAGTTGACCACGGAAATGGTGAGTTGGAACCAATTGATCACACAGATTCATTGGATGGGTCCATTCAATAACACATGCAAAACGGGGGTACCACAGCATGATGAGAGATGTGTACAAGTCAGCAAAAACAAGCGGCTTTTACTTATTTATCGTTCTTTTCCGTTGATACTTTGTGCGCTTACGGTCTAGGTACGTGGCCGCCGCGAAACCTGGGAGGGAGAGGGAAGAAAGCAAAGGGTGTTAAACACGCGGTTTGGTTGAATATGTTGCTTTTACAGACCGGAAACTCGAATAGCGCGCGGTCACTGCAGTTCAGTTTGTGCGCAATATCTTGTCCTAGATCATCCATTCGTCGCATCCGCTACTCGCCTTCGTTCGTTCAGTTGAACACTGAACCGAATCGGTCGTTTTGTTCACGGAGAATGATTTTAGCCGTTTAGAACAAGCTTGGCGCGATTTCAATGCATTAAAGCTGATAAGTGTTGACGTTTGTGTTTCCTGGTCTTAGTAATCGTTCGAGACAATGGTGCAGTTTTCGGGATGCCCTAGTCGGTTTACGCATTTCGCCTTGCTTTACTGCCCGTTTTTGTTGCCCTTTTCGACAATTGCTTCCCGGACTTCAGGTTATTATTATAATAACCTGTCCCATATGGGACTAAAATGGGAGGTTGTCCGTGTTTGCTCACTCTTTCGATCACGCTTGGGTACTCATTGTTCTATATTGTCTATTATATATGTACTACGCCTTCAGTTTTCTCTACCTTTTTGCATCAATACAAGGCACAAATGCGTAGGCTTAAATCACGCGGCCCATAATTGAGTGTGCGTGTTGAATGCGTTTAATCTGGGGACCGTAGATATTACTGAAGACGGTTAAAACACACGTTGTCCTCCGGACAGTGACGTCCACGACGTTCCTTAACAATACGAAACATGAGCAAGATTATTTAAAATCATTTAGTGGTTTCGAAAACAGACAAAGTCAAGTTTTGAACCTGTCCGAGTATAACGAGTTGTAATGTACGGTCTAGGCGATGTAAAGAGACTATCAGACTGTTTTAAGCCACACACTCGGTTTTTATACCCGTGACCTCACACACTCCATGTGTTTTGCTGCGTCCACATACTTCCCGACTGTTTGACTATATTCAACATTTGATCCAACTGCTGGTCCTCATAGTGAACTCATACCTATAAGTGTACGGTTGTGTTCATTGTTGACCGTTCATTGATAGAAAGCTGGGGTCCCCGACTCTTCACTGAGCATTTCGATACCAGAATAAGATGGGTGTTGTATATACTTGTTCTCCCTGCGCGCTGTCGTGCGCTCATCTAGATGTCACTTGAAGTTTACGTCATTGGATGCTAGCACGTGCACTGTTAGCGCTTCCCATCTATTAAAGGCCCGTCGAAACAGACGAGCTGCAAAGCAAATTCGTCCTGGTCGCTGCCTGAAGATTTTAACAGGATTACCCTTGAATTCTGTCATTTTGGACAACGAAATGTACTCTGAGCTCCTCCTAAATGTCACCCCGTAAAATTCTACGTATCACAACAAGGATCACCCCGGAGTCGCCGATAACTCTGGGAATACATGTTGAGATGTCCTAGCCCCTGGTTATGGAAGAGGCCCCTTACCCCAACAACCATAAGCGTGACTGCCCTTTGTGCCCTTAAGTTGAGACACATCCTCTTGTGTACAGGAGACTACTTCTGCTTGGCCTCACTTCAGTCTTGGACATACGTTAGACGAGAAGAGCAAAGAAAAAACCTTCCTGGACACAAATCATTGACGGGTTGCTGAAGCCCTCTTAGATTTAACGCGGGTCTGCTCAGAGTGAACCTACGTTTTGAAGGTGTCAGACATTATTACATCGAGATATCGTCCACTGCTACATTGTATCAACAAGTACCCGTCGACTTGGTATGTCCTGACATCAGAGATATCTCCCAGGTATATGAAGGAATATTTCTATGGGTTTAGAGGCATGCCCCATAGATCTGTTTATCTCGACATCGTGTCTAATTCCTGTTGCAATATTTCATTGTCTTCGTCTGAGGAGATGGTTCTCTACACCTTCATGTCAACGAAGACGAGGGCAGGCGACTGCAACTGGTCCAATAGATCATTGATGAAAACCAGAAACAACAAGGGCCCGAGCACTGACCCTTGTGGCACACCTGCTTGGGACAGGCAGCCATTCAGATAATTGTTGGCTGACCCTGAGAGCGAATGACCTGTCATAAGAGAAGTATGCTATCCGATCCATTATAAATGAGGTGACGTTATTTTCTAACTTGGTGAGCAAATGATTATGTGGTACCCTGTAAAAAACTGCTGAAATCAAGAATCAACGTCCAGTCCTGCCTTCAGCCCTCGTTTCCACCTGCCACTCCGTAGCAAGCAGGGGGTTTGTCATGCACGACCGCCTCATCCGAAATCCATGTTGCATGTCACTGAGGAGCATGAGACGGACCAAGCGCTCTCGGGGATGACGATCCATCAAGCGCTTCATTTATCAAGCACACAAGTCAAGCCTACTGGTAGGTAGTTGACAGCATCCGATTGTTTTCATCCCGTGTACACTAGCACTATCGTTGCTTGTTTCCACTCTTCTGGCAATGTGCCTTCCTTCAGAGACTGCTGAAACAAATCCGTCAGGGATGTAGACAGTTCCGCTGCAAGTTCACGTAGCTACAGAGAGTGAATGTTGTCCGATCTTGGATCAGCTCGCGTCCCAATTTTTCACCAATGAGCAATGTTTCGACAAGTAATGACCCACCACCGTCGGGCAAATCGACTCGCGTATTGTCTTGGGAGTAGACCGAAGCATAGTGCGGAATGAGTTCTTTTTTGTTGGTGGTCCGTCAGTGGCGGAATTCCCGCGTTGGTTCTGGTGCGTCATCCGATATACGTCCAGAGCTTTTTTGATGCTGCAGCCGATTCTACTGCCAGCCTTTCCTCACAGTGTTGACGCCTTTTTCAGCTTCGTGGTGTTACATTCATTCAGTTATCTCCGATACACTAGCCCGGTGGCTCATCTACTACCTATGTCTACACCTGAGAATGACGCGAAATTCGATATCAAACCAAGAAGGCCCCTTTGCCTGAGGACGACTCCGAGACGTCGATGCAGACAGTTTCTCGAGAACGTACAGACTGTTCCTTACTTTGTACCAATGCCCGTGAACTGTGGTCGTGCTACTGTCCCATTCGAAAGTGCGCGCGGTCTGCTTCATTTTTTCAAGTGGAATTCTCCAAATGTTCCGTCGGACCTGAATGGGTATTGTCCGCGATTCACCTCTTGCTCACCATGTCCAGTTGCGCATGGTCAAACTTTCTACGCGGTTGATGTCGGGCTCTAGCACGGAGAACACCAAATGCAACTTGGAGTGGCATCCAGCTCGCAACCGCGTGGGAGCCGTCACATGTTGGTACAAACAGCTCGTCAACGACTAGTCGAAGCATTGACTCAGAAAAACGGTCCGAACCACTAATGCGAGCTTGTGTTCTCCGATTGATATTAGGTGTGATGAAGTGTTCCATCACCAAACAGTGGTTTTTCGCTCCAAACATCCTTAGATCATCCAACAGTTGTGCTGAAGAAGCTCCAGCAGAGCGGTATATAACACGACGTGGTGGAACTGTTCTATGTTGCCTTTACTTTGTACCTCAACCCTTCATAAGTACCGTCAGAATCAGTTCTGGTTAACACTAGTGTAGCCGGGATATTCTCGCACATGGGAAGCATTGCTTGTCGTCACCAACACCAGAGTGGTCCCTGCGAAAGAGGATGTATCCTGAAAAGTGGACTTCAACGTCCAACACTTCCTCGGGCATCCAAGTCTCTGCGGGTTTGTAGATTCGAACCCATCCTTCACCTCGTTCGTCCTGTTTCGGAGGCTCCGGTCATTTGAGTATACCACTTTCATCCGGACTAAGATTACTCCCCTGTCTCTGGAACCGGAGGCGGAAGGTGTTGATGAAACTTATACTACTCCCCTTTGTTTAAGCGAAATACAAGAAGTTCCCAGTGGATCTAAGGATTTCTCCGCTTGACCTGAAAATCCTAGATAAACACGCCACACTCCCTCTCGTCTTTCCCATCCTGCAGCTCCTTCAAAGCCACCTTCAGGCGTTCACGGTCCTCTGGGGCCAAATCCATCACCATACCCAGGTCCGCCCAGCGTGCTTTTGACTGCCGCTGCAGAAACATACGATGCAGTTGATACAGCCCTCAGGACAACTTTAAGTGGTCTCCGTGGCGCACTCACGTCTTTCGCCTTCCGGCTAAGGGAGAGTGCCGCTGAGTGAAAGCGTGCTTTCCAGAGAATCCGGCATTGCAGAGGTTTATCTTGTTTGCCTTCCTGATTGCAACTGGGGTGCATGGATATTGTAGCTATTTACGTTAGTCCTGAGTGTCATCTACCATTTTACACGGCAACAACATCTATCCTTTAATGCGATGTTGTACGACTACAGACCCAACTTCTTGACCATGGTTCACCCTTACTGGCAGTTATCCATCGCTCACTTTTCGACGATGGGTCTTTTCTGACTCGCTCTCAAGAATTTATTTCCGCTTACCAATCGCCTGGATTAAATTAACACCTCGGAAGCATCTTGGACGTCTCGTCCTCAACGAGGTGAAAATAGTTTTGGTTTGTCTATCATCGCAGGTGCTGCAACAAATCTGATCACATTGTGTGAAAACTCTAAAGTGGCACGGTTAGGTACAAGTCTGCTTTTTTGGATCCCTTAACTACTAACGAAAGTCATTACGTTGGTTAGTTTGGGATTAGAGCTCCCTTGGATCAGGATAGTCATTCGGTTTTGGAGGTTGGCCTTCTCTTTTAGCATCCTCCAGAGTTTCGTTCAGGCTGACTTATGTAGTATGAGAAACCATGTCACAACGTCCCAAGTGACCATCATGTCAGCTGCATGTGACTATCAACATAAAGAGTATCTTGCATGAAATACACCTCCTACATATCAGTGCACAACGCAGTGCCAATATTCACACATTTACCGGGTATATTATACATAAAGGTCGTTGGAAATGGGGACCGAATAATTATTCCACGGATCTCGTATAGCACTATACATGGTGCTGACAGGGAATAATGGCCTGAGCCGTTTGAGACCGTTCATTGAAGAGTGATTAAGTCAGCAGTTTGGGATTGCCCGATTCGCGCCACACAGTTATATGGCATGCGAACAAACAGTCGGATGGCACACGTCATGCATACCTTCTTAATAGCCAACGTATAGTGTGTAGATATAAATTTACCAACTGTTTTATGTAATATATCGCAAGTGGACGAGTGAAATCTTCAAGTTGGTACACGGCCTCTTCCTCGAAGAATAGTGTGGGAAGTCCAGCTCAGTTCAACTGCACAGCTTCTACGAAACGTACCTCTTCAAAACAAGCTTTCATAGCTGTTGCTGTTTGTTCCCAGTGTTTGTTAGGTTCTCTCACCTGACTCGAACTGGGCATCTTGATCAGTGTTCTTTACATACTTCTCGCTCGAATGCCAGTTTAAGTATCTTGCATTTATAAGCGTATGGTGTCTGGGAAAATGACAAAACAAAACGGAGCACACAAAAACATGGTCCGAGTCCAGGTGGTTGCTCCAAAAGTGCACGACAGTCCTTAACAGAGTGGCGCCACCTGTAACTGACTGCTAAATGATCCAACTGAGAAGCACACGGAGGTCTCCATGTAACAGTGCCTCTTCCTGTGTTGAAATGCGGTGTTCGAAATGTACATCATCATCATCATATCATCATCATCATCATCATCATCATCATCATCATCATCATCATCATCATCATCATCATCATCATCATCATCATCATCATCATCATCATCATCATCATCATCATCATCATCATCATCATCATCATCATCATCATCATCATCATCATCATCATCATCATCATCATCATCATCATCATCATCATCATCATCATCATCATCATCATCATCATCATCATCATCATCATCATCATCATCATCATCATCATCATCATCATCATCATCATCATCACATCATCATCATCATCATCATCATCATCATCATCATCATCATCATCATCATCATCATCATCATCATCATCATCATCATCATCATCATCATCATCATCATCATCATCATCATCATCATCATCATCATCATCATCATCATCATCATCATCATCATCATCATCATCATCATCATCATCATCATCATCATCATCATCATCATCATCATCATCATCATCATCATCATCATCATCATCATCATCATCATCATCATCATCATCATCATCATCATCATCATCATCAGTGACAGCAGGCGTCATCAGCAAAACGGCTTCACTTACGGCTCACTGCCCCCGCATCCATTAGTTTTGGGGGGGGCACCACCTATCTCCACAGACAACTCGGCCAAACAACGACAGCATTCACGCCACTGAGCTCGATTAGCCGCCATCTCACCTAACGTCTCAAGCCACCGACTCTGTGAGTCGCGAGGGCCCCAGCCCGGGAGACGAACCCGACCTACAGTGGCCAACCCTTCGTAAACGATTTCATTTGTCTACGCCAGTCATCATCTGTCCACCTCGCACCTTGCGCCAGCCGGCAAACGACTAGCTGGCATCCTTAGCACATGATCTAACCATCTCAGTCTGCGCAAATGTAGTGACTGAACAAAAGAACTCGTTTGACATCAGTGCCAAACGCCCGCTTCCTAACCTCCTCGCTGCTCACTGACTGGTACCACCCGGTACCAGCAATCGAACGCAGACATCGGTGGTCAAATATCTGAAGACGGTTCACGTCCTCTACCCTGAGCGGCCAGGTTTCGCTGCCGTAAAGTAATACAGCCCTCACTGTTGTTCTGATATACGCGACCCTTAAGCTTCAGAAAATCTCTCTGTCGCCATAGGTGCCTCAGACTAGCGAACAACGCCCTAGCCTTGGAAATACGCGCTTCTATTTCATTTCCTACACCTCCCGACGCCACCGCTGATGCAGCTCCCCAGGTATACAAACCGGTCAACAATCTCCATGACTTCATTATCTAACATTAAATCTACGTGATCACAACAATCTTGCAGAAGCACTGCATTTTGAGGCTGCAAAGCGCATTCCGAAGTATTTTAGCAGAACGCGAAATAGCGTCCAGTGTTGTTTATGCCGCTTGAAAGTTGTCAGCATAATAAAGATCAGTCAGCCTTTCACCAGGTAAGAGGTCCACGTCGGCATCTTGCGAGTGCCACAGACAGTCCTCCATTATTTCGTCTATGACGAAATTGAACAAAAATGGCGAAAGGGGACAGCCTTGACGTACGCCGCTCCTGGTGCTGAAACTGTCAGACAGTTCACCGTAAACCCTAACCTGAGCTGAGGTAGAATAAAAGCGCCGCAGTATGTTCACAATACTACGGTACACCGTATGTTAAGCGACTCTAGCAGTGTAGATCGGTCTACCGAGTCAGAAATACGGCGATTGTTGGCCGGCGGTACACATGATACTGTTCCAGAATTTGACGAAGGGTAAGCATGTGATCTATACAACCACGCCCAGGAAGAAACCATCACAACGGTAAACCATAAAATGACCTACAACTCCAAGAATCTCTAGGAATGTTGATCCTCATCGGCGAATTGAACCTGGCAAATTGTCTACGGATCACATGGACATTGGAAAAGTATCAATTTGTGACAAACCTATTTTGTTAACTCCTAATGGAACAGTCTCAATCTCGTTTTTATGCTACTGAGACTTCCGGGTTTGCCAGCAGTTGTGCATTACATTGCGCAAAAGTAATAGCCTCCGCTTGGATTTTTAGTAAAAGTTTTAATGATTGGCTTTTCATTTATTTCATTTGTACTCGAGTAGTTCCGATTGC
>LOND01001372.1:35341-92986 GCA_014220965.1 Paragonimus kellicotti | reverse complement strand
ATGGAAAGAACTGCGCGGACATGAAGCAACTAGTCAACGTAAACATCGCCTCATATCTACGGTTTATAACGCTCATGATCTGTCCATGACTTAAGTGTCTGTTGCAATCTTAGAGTTGTTTCTCAGGAAATACCACATATTACATCTTGCGTCTACCCCTGTCCAGGTTGGACTACAGATGGATCCATTCACACCTCTCCGGCATTATTCGCGTGTATTCATATTAAGACAGTGTGTGGATTGGGGAACTACAGATGCGCCTGTAGTGACATTCAGCCACAGGACCCATATCTTCGGTACAATCCGACAGGTAATTCGAACACGATGTGGCTGCCACGAGATCTACACATTTTTATTCAAGCAATCACACAAAATAAAAAAAACAAGCGGTGCATCACTTGCATTATGTGTTATAATGTGCTAGCGGATACACACAACACCATGTGGCCGTAGATTGGTCGTTGAATTTATGCGAGATTATTGTGTCGTATTGACCTTGTCATAGATACATTATTCAGCGGAAAAAACACTGGCACCAATTTAGTTACGCTTGGTTTTTTTTCCCTACATTTTGACTAATCACTGACTGACGCTTCAACGCTAGGTATCTACAACGATGGCTTTTAATGAATGATGAAGTCATCCACTGGGTTGGTTCAGTGGATTTATGTATGCGGCAACCTTATTTGCATTTGTTGATGGGCTGTATTGTATTCCTGTATTGAGTTTGTTACGACCCCATGACAGAGAAAGAAGAACAACCAAAGCCCGAGTAGTATCTCTATCACGAACGAACGCAACGATATCGCAAACTCGCACGAAAACAGAGCGCAAATTCGGAACCAACTCTTCGCAACTTAGAACCCCCAACAAGTAAGGAAGACGGCCTTCAAACGAGCTTTATTTGCTGCCCAGCCCGCCAGCCAGAAGGCAAAATACCGATTTACAGCGTCTGTATTTATAGGTTTCGGGTGACCTTGCGCCTAGGCCACCCGATGGACCAATCAGAGGTGATCGTAGCTTCTCGGACGTTCGAGAATTCTGGCGGGCGTTCAAATTCTCCAAAAATGGAAAATCCGTTTTTCTCGGCAAGTATGGCGAATTTTTGGGAAAAAGTGCCCTTTCCCAACAACAACAAACGCAAAGACCACGATCAGTATCTTTATCACGAACGAACTCAACGATATCGCAAAACTCCACGGATATCAGAGCGCAACTATCGGAACCGAACTGTTGCAACCTAGACCCCCTCAACAAGTAAGCAAGAAGACGGCCTGCAAAGGAGCTTTATTTGCTGCTCAGCCCGAAGGCAAAATAGTGGTTTACAGCAACTATATTTATAGGTTTTGAGCGGCCTTGGGCCTAGGCCACCCAACAAACCAGTCAGGGGCGAGCGTGAACTCTCGAATGTTCGGGAATTCTGGCAGGCATTTAAATTCTCAAAAATGCAAAATCCATTTTCCTCGGCAAATGAGACGAATTCTTAGGCAAAGGTGCTTTTCCCCAAACCAATTGTATCAGTGATAATCTAGTGCAGTTGCAACTTGGGACATCCTCAGACACGCTTCTCTCTAGTCATACCTGGAAGCCTATTAGCAAACCAGCGCGGTCTAGAATGCATCGAGTGTCGCTACGTTACACTTGCGAACTTCGATGTGCCGCCTTTTTTCAGGACAAGTTGTTCGAAAGAACGTGCTACTTGATTAGCCGTTGGACTGGATCCATTTGGCATAGGTCCAGAGACATTCCTCGCTGTCTGCTGCCAGCGATGGCTCTCGGTTTGGAGAAAGAGCTATATGATCAATGGGACTATGGACCGAAAAGACTCGTTGACTTCATACCGGACATCCGGTAATCAACAGAATGTGGGCATTAACACGCAGCTGTCTATTTTCCGGGGATATGCAAAGAACTAGAGCAACTGTCATGCTTCCGTCACCCTTGTGCGATAGCGTCCAAAGCGTCCTGAAAGTCTTCACTACGATCGTGGTCCAGTCCAGCAGCGCCACTGGCCAGGATTAACTTGGATGCTATGGGATCACTTCAAGGACAGAACTTTCTTGTCGTGAATACCTTCAGTAAATGGCCGGAGATCATCCTGACGCAGACGACCACGACAGGCGCTATCTCTTAAGTTCAGATGATCTTCAGCAGATTCGGATTTCCGGAAATGTTCATGATTGACAACGGAAGCCAGCTCACCTTATCAGCTTTTGTGGATTTCTGAGAACAGAATGATGTCAATCATCTTTTCACTATCCTTCAATTCGCTGTCTAGCAGCTAAATTAAACATCTTGTGAACACGTTCAAACTCATCTTTTAGAAAGCGCAGAGCGAGGTAACTGCCAGGGAAAAGTTGGAGACTTTTCGAATGCATTCCTGAATGTTACCGAATTCGCAACCTCCACGTGGAGTATTTTCAGTGGAAGCCAACTTCGGAAGATTCGGTCACTACTGGATTCTATTCGGCTATCAACGATCACACAGACGTAGTGTAATTATTAACTGTAATAGCTGTAATAGCAATCATTGAAAATAGGGATATCTGTAGGATAGTGTATAGGTTACATCATTATTCTGGATATATGTTGCTGGGATTGATGTATAAGTTTAGTGCAGTAGCCTCCGTCAAGACCGTGTCCTGTCCTGTTTCCTTTCGTCTTTGTTTTGTACCACGATCCAGGTCCAAACGCGTAATGCGTGTCTGGGATTCGGTCGCATTGAATAACATCCAGTTGGGGACATTCCACGGAGCTGAGCGCGTAGATGGTGAGCACGCGCGCGTGTACTCTGGTGTGGAAAGGGGTTTTATGACCGGCGAATGTATGAGCGCACATGCGTAAGTTGGGGCAGTGGTCACTAATTAAACCAAACGGCTTGACTCATGATGCACCAATTGAAAGGGCTAGACAACGGTTACACCGGGAACCAGAAACAGAACCATTGAAGCGCTTTTCGGTAAGCACCGCGAGCCAGAATTCGAGACTTTAAACTCAGGCAGTATTGGTACGTGACTTCTGAAACCACTCGGTCAAATAAACCATGGCTCAAATTCGGAAGTAACATGCGGCGTAATCTGCGACGCACAAGTGGAAAACAACCTCCGGGTGCGCAACTCTAATCAGCTTCAAATCATGGAAATTTCCGACTCCACGTAACGCAAAAATCATTTACCGTTAAGTATTCTCTTTTATACCCTTAAGCCACACCAGTCGAAACCTACCGCACCAACCAGCATTATCTAGGATTCCCATCCGCATCATCTGCAAATGCGGAGAATATCGACGCCTATGTAGATCAGTCCTCGACGTAGAAACTGGAACCATCATACTCAAAGGGAAGGTGTTAGCAGCACAGTAAGCCTAGTCCGCGTTATTATGTACACCTACTCCACAAACATCTCGACCAAGCAACAACACAATTCACGCCACTGAGCCCAGTTAGCTGCCATCTCACCTAAAATACTCAGCCACCGACTCTGAGTCGTGGGGTCCCCAGCCTGGGAGACGAACCCGACCTACAGTGACTAACCCCTTCGTAAACGATTTCATTTGTCTACACCAGGTCATCCTTTGTCCACCATGCACCCTACGTCAGTCGGCGGCAACATCAACAAGGAGTGTTCGATGTGACAGACGACTAGCTGACATCCTCAGTACATGACCTAACCATCTAAGTCTGTGCGAATATAAGGATTGAACAAAAGAACCCACTTAGCAGTCACTACTAAATACGTGCTTCCTAACTTCTTCGTTGCTTACTGCTTGATACCACCCAATGCGAGCGACCGAACGCAGACGTCGATGATCAAGTAGGTGAAGACAGTCTACGTCTTCTATTCAGAGCAGCAAATTTCGCAGTCGTAAAGTATCACAAACCTTACTGTCGCCTCATTCATGCAACTCTCAAGCTACATAGGGATGCCTCTCTATCGGCAGCGGTGTCCTCGACTAGCGACTACCACCGTAGCCTCAAAGATACGCGCTTCTATTTCATTCCCTAAACCTCCGTCACCGCTGATGCAGCCTCGTAAGTACACCAACCGGTCCAGAACTTCCAAAATGTCATCATCCGACATCACATCTACGTGATCATATCAGTCTTGTAAAAACAATTCGCACTTTGAGGCTGCAAAGCGCACTGCGAAATAATTACCGGTCAGTCACAGTATAAACGGACACAATGAAAAACTTTATGAAAGATTTGCCTCCAGAGCTGACCTTAGTAGAACCTGCCAACCGGACGGCACAAAGTTGACTGCTAACAGGAGTCCAATCTATCAATGTGGCTGCGGCCGTCGTGTTGAGGACTATACCTACTCTAGCCTGATCGGTAGCGGCAGCCGTGAAGTTATCTGAAATATATATCCAGGTAGGTAGTATGAGTTTTGTTAGTTCCACACATTACTGTCCTGGATTCTAGTCACCGAAATGCAGCAGACATTGACATCCAACGAGTCTAACATTCATGTGAGAGCGGCCTGTCGACATATCTGCTTCAAAATGCGAACTTATCAATGCCTATTCTAGGCCTAAGCAAAATGCTAGGAAGGCTTTATGCCAGATGGTAAGAGATGGGACTTTCCGGCATAGTGCTATTGATTAACTATCTGTTTTGTGACCCGCAGAGTATTTCTCGAAATGGGGTCCGGGAGGAGCCTGAGGGCTAAATTTGATTGGACAGCGGGAGAGGGATCAGAGTTAGCATGTTTCCCCTATCCACCCTGATATGTGCAACAGTTAAGGCGACCCGGTTTATTCTGCGAGATGGCCAATGCAGTATGAAATTGCTGGTGTTGTGAATATTCATGGTTGGCTGAGACAATGCCAGTACGTGCAGATCAAGACGGATGAACGAATAAGGTTATCAATGAAAACCTTTAACTCAAAAGCCTGTACCGCAAACGCAGCGAATGGGTGGCAGTATACCAAATCCGGTAGTTCTGCCGGAAAAAGATGCCAACCTTCTTCTAACCCCTAATTCGCAGGACCAGAATACTGTGGTTTGTCAGACCTCTACCTATTGACTTGCCTGGTACGAGTGACTGGCAGTGTAATCATCACGCCGTCCTGTCTGTCTTCGAGGTGCGCAAGCCATCACACTGTGTATAGGTTCAGTCTCGCTTCTTCCAACCATCCCTCTGAACAATGCGTGGTATGGCAGACGCTCCCTCGGTATACAGAGTACATGACCCGACCAGCAAAGACTGCATTGTCAGTATCTCGGTTATCGGTCATGAACTTGCATGTTTCCCGAATAGGCGCCGACTGACCGTCACGCTGCTCACATAATCAGCTCATTTGATACATGCTAAGTGACACAGACAATGGTCATCGAATACGAAAAGTCTATAAGCATCTTCCACACGAATGGGCTAAGTCTGTAATCCCTAGAGCAAAACTGAGCGCTCATGCGCATTGTAAACTCTGTCTGCAATGGGCAAATGGACGTTTTGCGACGCCACAAGTGATGTAGGTTGGCGAGTGCATTACGTGCTTTCGCTGTCTTCGTGGGCACCTCGTCAGTAATACTTTGGGCTGACAAGATGCCAACATCCAGGTAAGTGAAACGCTCGACAGTCTTTAGCGGCCTGCCCATAATAACAAGGATAAAGTTAGTGCCAACCCGATCTTGTAGCAATACTTTATACCATGCAGACTAACCTACCATGCATACTCTCTGTAGAAGAACTAAGGTAATGTTGTCCAGATACTCACCAACAACCAGCTTATTACTTGGCAGAAGTTCCAATGGGAGATCCCGGAAGTCTCTGAGTATTCCTCCCAGAATATTGTCCACAACAAGGGTGGAAAGTAAGGGCTAGATTGGTCACCTCTGTCGAACACCACTTGAAGTGGAGAGTGCTCGAAATGGCTCCCCATAAGTGCGCACTTTGCACTTAGAGTGAGTATACAATTTCAACTTGCCGTGCTTCGATGAGACTCCTCTGCCGTGATGACAGTCCCAGAGAGCCTGTCAGTCAGATGAGTCAAGAGCAGCCTTTAGGTAAAAACAATACCACCATCGTCGGTTGAGAAAAGGAGTGTCGGTGCACTAGTGTTTGTCGCAAGTTGGAGATATAACATACCCGCGACCAGGCTGGAAACGTACCTGTTCTTCTACCATACTGTTTTCCTTTTGTTTCAAAAGCTACCGCATTATGAGATCCGTGAACATTTTCAATGCGATAGAGACAAGACCAATACCTCCATGGTTGTCATGTGTTGACAGCACCTTTTTTGAAAATGCGACTGTCTGGTGGTAAGCAATAGTCATGAGGCATCGCTTTGATCCCTAAAATGGGACAGAGAGGTGTGGTCAATTCATACAATGACCTGATTTTAACAGCAGTTTTAACTTCTCAGACAGGGATTCTGAGGAACATGTATGCTCAACTTTGTACAAGTGTTTTTAGGAAGTCCCTCTATGTTATGCTGGCCGAGAGTTTGTCCTTCGTAACTGCTGTTCTGTCACTGTTCGGTTGGGTTTAATTACCTGTCGTACAACGTAGTGCCCAGGAAACTAAACTCGCCAGTCAAACACAATTTCTGCACTGCACCACTGGGATTATGAATCACCACATAATCGATGTTTCTGCTGCTTAGCAAGACGATGAAGCCCGGAGTATTCGTCTGTTAATGCAACTACCGACAAGGCAGATGACACAATCATTCACAATTAGTCCGGGAGGTTAGCCTACAGGATAGAACGTGCTGGACTATTGCTTCTACTGGGTGACCACAACAAGCATGCGACGTAGTGCTCCGGTGGGCAGGTTCAGAACCACCTACCAAAGTTGATGTTCGAAAAAACATTTCGGTTCTTAAACACAATAGGGCTGTTGTCCCCAATGACCTCATGCCGACATATTTCGAAGGTAGTCAGGCCTTATTTGAGATATTGGCTCTGTTGTTTCAACCAGTGTGGGCGATTGGGAACGTCCCTCTGAATCGGGATCACTCGATAACAAATCCCACGTTCAAGAATCGTAGGGAAGTTGGTCGCAGTCATGATGCGGGTTCTGGCATTCATCATACTTCATCGACTCACTGCGATCGGGTGGGCAGACATGAGAGAAAAAGAGGGTTCTGTCCTGGATAAAGATGTACTACTCAAATTTTCGCCCTTCAAATTGTTAGGCAGAGTCATACGTACCGCCATCCAGCAACGATAGTTTTTCCTCGTCTATAAAGGTGCGTTCGGCTCAAAAGATTGATGTACACTTAGATACACGCCGTGCTGAAGAGATATGTGATTATTATGCTTCATATAATGTTTAAGGTCCTCGGTGAACTGTCCAACGGTTTTCTCACCAATAGCGATGCACATCAAGGCTCTTCGCTTTTGCCATTTTCGTTCAGTTTTGTCATAAATTAGACGATAGAAGATTGTCCACAACGCTCACAAACTGCTAGCGTGGATCTCCCACCTGGTGAAAGACTGACAGATCTTCACTACGCTGCTGACAAAGTGATGTTGCTCGACAAAGTCCAAACGGTACAGGTTACGTTAGGCACCGCCTCGCCCGCCACCGGATATTTTGCGTTTTGTGATCTCAAAGTGCAAGATGCCTTCACAACATTGTTGTGATTTACTGTTGAATATTGAATGTGTGGAGGCTGCTAACCGGTTACATCAGCAGTGGTGAGGGTATTGAAAATTAAATAGAACCTCATACCTCCACGGATGGAGTAGTATTCGTACTTTTCGTATATTTGTTACTTTGTGTACGCTTCTGCTAGATTGCTGATTACGTAGATTTGATGTTGAATAGTAAGATTATAGAGGACGTTATCCGATTTGTATACGTTGGAATTTGCATCAGCGACTGTGGAGGTGTAAGGAATTGAATAGAAACACATATCTCTAAGGCTGAGATAGTATTCGCCAGTGTGAGTCACTTCGGGCGACAGAGAATTATCTCTGTGCTACGCATTGGTCGGTATATAATGCGACATTCATGGTTGTGCTACCTTACGGCAAGGAACGTTGACCACTCAGGACAGCAGACGTGAACCGTCTTCAGGTATCTGACCGCCGATGTTTGCGTTCAGTCGCTGGTATCGGGTGACACCGGCGAGTAAGTAACGAAGACAGTAGGTGTTTACTTGATGGTGATCGCCAAACGAGTTTTTCTGTTCCACCCTTACATCCGCACAGACTTGGATGGTTAGGTCACGTACTAAGGATGCCAGCTAGTCGTCTGCCGCACTGAGCAATCTTTGCTGACACTGCAGCCAGCTGGCTTAAACTGCGAGGTTGGACAGATATTGAGCTAGTCTAGTGGAATGAAACCGTTCACTGCTACTATAGATCGAGTTCCTCTCCCGGACTGGGGTCCTCTCGACTCAGATTCGGTAGCTGGAGGCGTTAGGTGAGTTGACAACTAATTGAACTCAGTGATGTGAATGTTGTTGTTTGGTCGAGTTTGTGAAGTGAGTGTACTTAATGACACAAGCAGTGAACGCCGTAAAAATGCTCTTGCTGATGATGCCTTACTTCCATTTACAGCTTGGTTGTTTATTTGCAAGGTATAGGCACCTTGATGTTAAATGTTTAGGTATAGACGTAATTATTTTTTAAAAACTGTTACCCCCCGTTTCCTTTTTTCTCCCTTATAAGAAATTTGCTTTTTTATTTGTTGTTTTGTGGCAATTACGCATCAACGAGAACCTCTGATGTTTTGCTGTCTATTGTGGTGATGATGATTCGTTTTTAGTTTCTATACTAGCCCTTATTTCAAGTCCACAGTGCTCATTTTTTCACTGGTTTGCAATAGTTTCCTTTGAAGCAGATGCTTTTTTTGCCCCGGTTTTCCCTCTTCGTATATCAGTTCCTGTGATTGGATGTTTGGCTGAAATTGGACGTGAACTTTTTCATTCTAGGTGCTTTCACTTTTATTGTGCAAAATTTGTTTGTTGTTGCTAATTTCTACAGTGCATTTATAATGTTTTCCATCTACGTTTTAGCCCACGATTGGTTTCCATGCTTACACTCAATCCGATAAGGTGGAACAGTCTAGTCTGACCTGGTTCACGAACAAGCGGCATGATGTGCATGGTTGTGTTCATCTGTTCGCCAGGATAAGCGATGTACATACAGGAAGATCATGGTGCTCCTCTCCTGTCTTCTGTCGTCCACAGTTGGGATACCGCTTTAACTGTACAGGCTCACGCTGCCACCGGTTCATCATTTTATCCACTGGGTTACGAACACCACCGTGTTAGTCACCATCATCACATACGTGCCTTCGTAGTCCTTGACTCTGCCTCCTCATTGACCGTCACCATTGGCACACACAGACAAAGACCTTTTCCGCCCTTAGTTATTTTGCTGATCGTGTGCTTATGGCGAATCTATGGCTGCGCGGCTAATTTAATGGTTGCTGATACAAGTGCAGTGCGCCGTTCCGAAGATTATCAACGTTCGATGAACAATGTGTTGGATTTAAGTATTTCGAACATAACCCTTTCGCTTATGCCACGGGATTCCATGTGGTTTGTTCGAGCTAAACGAGAAGTGCCTGTTGTAAACCCATCCGTGATTAATCGGTCATTCAGACGCAGTGTTACACGAATGGGCGGTCAAGAACCAAAACATCTTACTTCTGACTTGGTAGATTTCATATGTCATCGGATACCTGATCCGTGTGCAAGAGCAGCCTACCTTCGTCAGCATGTGCGGCATGCATTGTGTACACAATTACCTCTGTTGTACTTGCTTCCCTATGTGGTGACTCCTAATAATCGATCGGAATGGCAACATACCACTTTCCGGACTGGCATGTGTGACGGTGGTCTCACTGGTTTGGCCTATGTGAATTCTGATAGTTTGTTTGAGCCGTGGCTGAACCCGCCCGTGACATGCGAATACAGTTTGTCGCAATTACATCAACTCATTTCAGCTCGAGTGCAAGCAGAATTTATCAACTTTGAAGAATTGCTGAATAAATCCTTCTGTAAACGACCAGCTGATTCAGATTACAACATGACCGGCGAATTTAGGTGTGAGGAATGTCATGTGAGTTCTAGTTAGTGTTCCTTTGTGTGCATTTTTAAACTATTTTAGCAGCTATATCTGAAACTAAGAGTTGTTTTTTTTACACCAGAGTTGACGGTTGTCCCGATTGATGAAGATACTGATATTCACTTGTAGATTTATATACTATGCTTGACGACACAGTCCGCTACACTCTACCACTCAATTACCCAATGGTTTATCTCGAAGTGCTGAAGACTGATCGGTTTCTCAGGAGTAGGATTTTTAAAAAGGAGATAATCTAGATGCTTCTAGGATATGCATTTTGATACAGACTGCCTCAATAACAAGTTTTCGAGCTTAGACTATTCGACTGTTCGATTCTTTTCGTCTTACGTGGTAATTATCAGGCACCTCTCATCCCAATATGTAAACAGTAGGTGGCGAAATGTAGAGTTCAGCTTGTGACGATAGCTTGACACCGACTATTTTGTTGTGGTCGGGCAGCATGCATGTACTGGTGCTACGCATAAAAAATTACCTCATAACGTAACATTTTTAGTTCACTTTTAAAATGTTGTTGGTTTGCTGAATTTAGTGAAACAATACCTTCAGGCTTCCAAACTGTAGACTTGCATTTTCGGTAGTGGATGTGTAGACCAGTTACCATAAGTTATACAGTCTACGTCAATATCTCTAAGGTGTGTCTCGCGCATGTTATTATCATCATTGTTATTGTTGTTAATAATATATTTATTCTAGAAGTTCCCCCTGCTGCAGTGCTTTGTATCAACATGTTCGTTTGTTTTTTGCGTCATCCTTTTTACTCGGACTTATGTGCACCTAGATACCACCGTGTACACCTCTACTAACTGAGAATGGAAGAAGATTGATCTCTCGTTTTTTATTTAAATATCCTGGTCACTGATCCTATAACAGCGTTCGTCGTTTTGGAGTATGCTTACTATCCTAAGGTTCTGTGGTTGCTATCTTGTCCCTTTTTGCTTGTAACAGATCAACGTTCTTTCGTAGAGTGAATCGTGTAAACGTAACTAAGTTTGAAATGAACAGCTGCATTTTTACTGAACTTATTCGAGTATTGGTGTTCTCTTTTTACCGTAGTAATGCCGTCCCGTTTTTGGAGGTCTAACATGATTTTTTGTATCTTCGTTTGTGCGATATCTCGTTCTCTTGTCCTACGCTTCTGTCTTACGCCTATCCCATTCATGCTTTATGCAGTTCTTCAAAGTTCAACCGCTATCACCACCACCATCATCATCGCAGAGAGCATTACCTCACCACTTCACATAGATTGAACCATGAAGGGAATAGTGTGCCCTAATCAGGAAGTAGGAGAGAGGTAAAGAATGAGATGTGATTATTGAAAGCCCTATGTATAAACTTAAACGTTGACTACCCGGCGTACCTATCCCTTGAAAACAAACAACCTGATGACGCCATGTGCACAGCAGTTTTTTAGCTCCCTTTCTCGCCGCAACCGAACAAAACAGTGGCAATACCCTGATCAGCCGGTATCTCCTCTAATGTCTTCAGCCACTGTTTCAGTGGATCGCGTGATCCCCAATCCTACAGGCGAACATTTCTTACAGTGGCCGACTCTAGTATTCAAATTCATTTATTTATCCCATCTCACGCAATGGCGAGCGATTGTAGGAGCCCTAATCTACTGAGTTTATGTCCACTGTATATGTATATTGTATTATAATCTATAGGAACTCGGAAAAATGTACAGTCAGATGTCTTCGTTTAACGAAAGATATGAGAATTCTGAAAATCGTAGGTTTTCTGCTAAGAATTTTGTTATTAATACTGGATATTTGTACGTAAGGTCACGGTCCCGACGAGCACCACTGAATTGGGTCTTTACACCAACCCCAACAATAAAGATACAAAGCATCGATTTGGCCTTTTAATTGATTATCTTCGAGATATCGCCATTTGTGGGTACTCAAGCTATCACGGTTAAGAGTTCCACTACAATGATCTGCTCTACAGGCTGGCTCTTGGCCAAACTGGAGTTCCGCGTTTGAACCCGTTAATATTTGTTAGGGTTGTCTGGTAGCTGCTTGCTGTTAAGCCTCCTGAAGACGTAACTTTCCATCCGCGATCGTTCGTTAGCTACTGGATTTAATCTAATACAAGAAGTACTAGTTAACCTGTCCAGAATATCATTGGTCTCGTAGGTATCTACGATACCTCAGCTTATCTGTCGTACTGCATGTTGTACGACGGTTATCGCGTGTGATCGACTCTATTGTCTTTGTGAAGTCGGACGAAACATTACATTACGTGAGGGCACCTGACATTTCGAATCTGTCACTGATTTGTCGCCACTGTGCTTTAGTCGTTGTAGCCAGCCATCCGTAGAACCGAAAAGGCAATTGCATCCATTAACAGGATCGGCGAATTTGATGTTAATTTCGGACAACGATCGGGTTGATTTGGACCATATCTGCGTTCTAATCTTCACAAGGTTATTAACAGCGGGTAACCACGTTTGCGGCAGGTAAGTGTGATGTGACCGTCCATGTCGAGTTAATGGACGCAACCGAACAGAGGGATGCTCACCTTTTTTCGTACTCGTGAGGATGCTGGTCTAGGAACTCTGGTGGAAGTTGACATAAGGTGTCTACTGTGCCAGCAAACGATACATCGTTCAACCTCTTATGGTCTTTCTTAGCAGGCGTGAAACTGATAGTCCATGGAATCAAGGGGTTTCCTCCCAGCATTTTTGTTGGTCGTGATGCACCTCTCATAGGGTTGGTTTCTGCACAATTTCCTTTTGCGTCAGATAGGTGTAGTTTTGACAATTCCTACGATCACATTATCTACAATCATGGCTTTGTTGTTGTTTACTATTCGGTTACTCATCCTGGGTAATGCACTCTTCTGGCGGATTTTCGGTCTGACTTTTACTTCAAAGACATGGATTACACGCATTTGGTCTATTGTTGCAGACCGTTGGTGTACAGTGGGATGCGCTTTTTGAACCAAGGTTGAAAAACAGTGGTTCGTGATTCATCAACAACGTAGAGGGGCGGTCGTCCGGCATCTTACTGATATTCTGTTGTGAACCTTCGAAAGGATACGCTGATTCTTCCTCGACATAGCAGTGCGCTTGACAAAAATCGTATTCTTCCTCTGGCAATAATTAACACCAAAAATCTCGGTCCAGAAAATACTGCGACGGTCTCCGCAATTTGCTCCCAAGACAAACCAAAAGACGCGTGCAAAAGACAGCTTTGTTCCGTCCCAAAAATGTGTACCACAAGGCGAAAAATACAAGGTATTTATATGGTGCGTAATGACCTAAAAACATTCTCGAATCAGCAAATAGGACAGTACTCGAAAAAAATAGTTAGTCACCAAGTCATCAATGAGCAAAGCGCAATAAAGGTTGGACAGATAAAGAAATAGCCAAGGTTACCTCTTGACCGTTCTGGATAGTTACGCTCATGTTGATTGGATTAATTGTTTTTCTCGAGCACGGAGGCGATTTTGGACGGAAAACACAATAGAGAAAAGTTTAAGGTACATGACAAGACGAGGCACACAACTTCGGAAACAGTGTTATGAATGATCCCGAATGCTGGGGAATGTACACCAACAGTCAAAAAGTTGGCGTTGACTAAACACAACCAGAGTAAGCTGTCAATATTTATCCACTGCGCACTTATAATTCTCCTTACCGCACATCCGCGTGATTTTTGCTGAATATCCGTGAATCTTCGACTGATCGGTTATCACACAAGAAAAAAGTGTTCTCTACGCCTTCGACTGATTGGATAAGATATCCCAAACAGTGTTGAATGAATTAGAACAGTAAGCAAGAAACTATCCCCAAAGCAGTGCTTGAGTTATTTCATCAATGAATTGGTGAAAAGTACGGCACTGATTCTTTTATGAATGCTGATGAAAAGTTTCGCACACTGCGCGTTGCATTGTCGATTGCAGATGTTCGAAGGCGCTGTGTATTAGGTTAAAGCATTATTTGACGGCGAGAGCCACGTGACACCGACTATCCCGCCTGCATGCAGATGAAAAAGTTTGTGATGTCTTCGTTATCCGTTGCATACATTCGAAAACGTAGTGCATTCGTTCACGTGCTTTTCCAACACCTACCCGTTTTGCACGTTATAGCCAAGGTACGGATTGATGTAGAAAATTCATTCGTAATTGAAAACGCGATGATGAGGTAAAATGAGCCAAGTGCAGATACCCCACCATCAACCGCTACCGCGCAGTAGCTTAGTTTGTTTTGACCAACCGCTCATTTACTCATAAAACATAAACTGCGATGGTCAAGTGGACGAAACCAGGGGTACATTGAAAAACGTGATGGACCGATCGGGTTACAATGCTACAGCGACAAAAACCGCTGCACAATTCGACAGAGATGATGCCCAAATCCCTCTAGGTGCCAAAAGCCCTATAATCGGAAGGTGTGCAAAGTTGGATTATCGCTTTTCAGGATTCAGCCGGCGGATTCGTCAACCGCTTAAAATAGACGACTTTGTGGTATGGAACACTCATCGTGTAACGTGTTTCAACATATTACCGGTTCATGTCATACATTTATCCAAACACACGAGTATATAGGTATCTGTCTGGGAGACATACACATGGAAATTCAAGGGTAAATTATTTCGTGATGGTATAAAGTTCCCACCATCACAAGCTGACGTTGATTCGATCAGCTTGTGAATCAATAGTCATCTTACTAGAAGTGAGTTGGCCTTCGACGATCACATCGTCAGTGGTTCGATAATCTGACCTCAATCCCAAAAAGCACGTTTAGATCACATTGGCTGAAAAGCCTCGATGGTTAAGAAATTACAGGTACCATCGCAAGTAAGACAGATGCTTTCAACTGCATAGTAGCAGATTAGGAGTATATAGCGAAATGTTTTAACAACACTCAACGAAGCATCGATGCAGTATTGTTGCCATGTGAATTAACTTGGTAATACCAGGTCAGAGAACAGAAACTTCAGTCTATCGAGGACAAAATCATACTGATCGGGGCTGTTTGTTTTGGTTGGTGCCGACTATAGTGCTCTGGACAGGGGGATCGGTCGAGCGAAATCGGGAAAGGTGGGTTAGCGAGAAAATCTGTAACTTGAAGAATCCCGTAGATTCAGCAAGTCACCCAAACGAACAATACCGAGGTGTACAGAAATGAGAATGCAGTGAGTCGAGTGCGGAAGCCATGCGTCTTCCTTGCTGACGGAGTAAAGCAAACTGTGTTCATTCATTTAGTCAAAGGTTCAACGTGCATGTCTAATCCGTCCAATGGCTCGCTGAACCTCATTCAAGTCCGAGGCGGGGGAATCTGACACTTTGTTAGCTTGCTGTGGCAAGTTATTCACAGTCATCTAGGTAATGTGAGCAAGGCAATTTGGAAGGATGCCGTGTATTTGTGCCGGATCCTGATAACATTTTCCGATCGTGACCTGTGTAGTAACAGTCATATCTATCACGTTTGACTTCCCAACTAGCAGGTCACGCTGTTCCAAAAGTCCGGTTTTAAATGGAAACTGATAATGTATGTTCCACAGGTATATTCCAGAGTGTACATTAAAGAAGTTCCACCTTCTGTTTGATATTAAGCCGATATATCCGTCAACAGACCCACAGAAGATACTGGTAACCAAAATGCGTCCACCGGGGAAACATAAAAACTTTAGATCGAATACAAAAACATCTATTATCCATACGTCTATTTCAATATATATGGCTAATGAGGTAGCACCGTATAAAACATTTCAGACGAGCCCATTTCAGCGTGACCGAAAAGTCATTCCCAGCATGATAGTTGGAGAGATCACATTTTTATTATACAACGGCAGAACAGCCTACAATAGAAACAAGAGGGTTTAGAGTGGAAACTCTAGGGCGCTAATACAGAGGGAGTGATAAGATGGTGAGCCACTGACAAGCATCCTCAATTTAAGGAACAGCCTGCATAGCAACATACATATACATGTATAGAGTGATTTATCGAGTACGCACGTGAATGTAAAAAACAGCCCGGTAGAAAAAACAAACCGACATCGGAATCAGGGGGCGCGCATAACTATCACATTGGAAATGATGAAGTTTCACAAACACCAGACAGATTAGCACTGTACAAAGCATCAAAAACCTAAAATAGAATCACCTACGGGAGAGCTAGTCAAAACAGTAAGCATGTAAGTGATCGTATGTATCTACACACTGACTTCGGAACGGATTTCGATGTACTGTGGTTTTGTTCGAACGACACAGCCAAAAGCTATAAATGTAGAAAAAAGTGCAGCTAAGACAAACTTAACAGCGGATTCACACTGGTACTAAGTAAGCATTTACACGCACGCACACACAATAGTGCATAACAATAATGATTCAAGAGTGAAAGAGGTGATAAGAGATCGCAACTGCGTTCACAACACTCGTTGAACAATCACGTATACGGATGGAAATCTAACGCGACAAAGAGGAAAATATTAACGGTTTTGGACGTGAAAAAATGTTCACGATGCACAACCAACGAGTAAACTAATCACACTGCACAGCCTGCGATGGTTGGGTCACGTACTCTGCAAGCCAGCTGAGTGTTTACCGTACCGGGCATTACATACTGAGACCAGCAACAGTTGGGTAGAACCGCTCGATGGTCAATCAACAACGTGGTTGTGAAATACAAAGACCCCGACAGTTTCATTGAACAAAGTGTGTAGGTATCCTCTGTCTGGGTGGGGTCCTCGGGATTAATTAAACTGCTGGTTAGAAACGCTATCCGAGATGGCGATGTGTCGCAGTCAATGGCGTTCCTGCATCTGTACAATTTCTAGTTCTTCCGTTTAGTCTTCTTTTATTACTTTTTAACCGTCTTAGTAGCATCTTCTAGGATATTCCACGTCAATGTTAGGGTGAGCGGCGGATCGAGCTACAGCACCTTTTGATCAGGCTCATGGCAGCTATGATGGTGGTGGTGATGATGAGTTATTCAACCGCAGATCAAATATGGTAGCTATTAGAGGATTTCAACGGATTTCACTGTTTGAAGTGATTGAAGGTACCGACCATTCGTGTAAGAAAATCGTTCAGTGTAGATATCCCTTGTTGCGCACAACTTGCTGCATCAGTACCTCCGTCGGTTTCATTTGTGTTTTCTTGGATTGTTCCTGATATTTACGGAACGTTCACCATAAATGTTTCCGTCGCCAGTCTGCGCTGGAGCTTCCCTAATGAAATCGCTTACTGGTCGAATCGGATTTATTCTTTTAAGATAAGCAAATTTTCACTCTCTTCAAGAGAAAGTACAATCGATTTTATTGTTCTCAAAGCAAATCAGAGGACAGTGATATATGCCACTGTTGTCAACGAGAATGTTTATATTAATGAGAAAACTTCACACGTACGCATTCATCGTCTAAGCTCGCGCACTGTCGTGTCCAGATGGACTCATTTTGAATTCCTAACCGTTGTTTTCTGTATTCTCTGTGTTGATGAATCGACTGCATATCGGTATTACGAAAACAACGTGTAACAAAGTGCTTCAGATATAACACTCATGATTCTTTCGAAATTTGTGATGTGAAAACGCTAAAATAATTTACTGTTTCCAAAAATCGTCCAGTTTGAGTTGTCTGATAATCTATCTCAACCTTGGTGACTTAGAAGTGGTGCTCGATAAACGAAACAATTCGTCGGTTAACCTGTGTGCGCAGTTCATTTCGGAAATAACTTATGGCTATCGATAACACTTTTCTCCGGATTGTTGGTTGATAGTTACCAAAATTTCAAATTCTCCCTTGACGGGGTTTGGTAAATGGGATGTGAAAAATACTCAATAAAATTGTGACACTCAGTTAAAGAGGTTTATTATCTACAAAACACTTCGCGTTCTACAGAATTACAACTTACTGTCGCCTGTTTTTCGAGAATTCTCTAATCACCTTCATATGCCCTAGTATTCACGATACCCTTGAATTTTGACCATCTGGCAGTAAAGGTTATTCAACAGTTTATGGTAAATGACTGTCTTAACACGAGTCGGTCTCAGAAAAAAATTGCGCGTGAAGCATTTCTAACCTCACCACCAAATGTTGAACCTTGATGGCCATCTTGTAAGCAACGTAAATTAACCGCCAACTATCTTTCATTCTTTACGTTGCGTTAAACTGATGTTTCCTATGTTCGCACTTATTTTGCCTTACTCTATGAGATTGCATGATTTTTCTTAAGAAGCCCACATTTAACATTGGACGAATCAACCATTGTTCCGACAGTAAGTTGTCTTAAGTTAGCTTCAACTTTCTTCTCATTCCGTCTGCAGTGTTACCACAGAAAGAAGTACATTTTATCACTCACAATGTGGTGGTTCCGCACACACTAATGGTTTGCTAAATGAGGGAATCAGTATACCACTTTTCTTTACGACTCCACTAATTAACTGCAATTGGATATCGTTATTTGGTGATGCCTTCTTCGAGAATGCAGGCTTCGTGATTAACACGTTAGTCTGACAAACATGAAAGCCGGAGTACAGCTGCTGGTCTGGGTTAAGGTGCGTACCATTGTTGAGCCCCAATAAGAGTAAAACTCTACTCTAGGACTTCCTTTTGAAGTGGGCTGATCGAAAGACTTGTCTGAACGCGAAGACTGCCATCTGCAGTGGATGGTGTTCAGTCGGAATTAATCCAAATCTCCAAACTTTTATCAGTAATTCTGGATACGGCTGAACGGGTTTGACTGCCGTTGTGTAGGCTCGGCCCGACAAAACACGAACGCTATGTCAATTTCATCCTGTTTAAAATTTTTTATGATTTCACTCTCAATGAGACTATCGAGTGCCTTGAACAGACTTCAGGAGAATGATCATCACTGTTCAATCTCCGGTACCGATGCTTTATTTTGGTCAAGAACGAAGCTGATGACCTTGACTTGTCGGTCGCGAGTGAGAATGATTGGAGCCCTGCTCAACGACAGAAGACTGATTCTAGTGTTTGTTTTTCGTCAGTTTTCGTGGTTGGTGCTGCTGTACGCACTTGCACCATCCACTAGATGGAACTGAGTTCTGACATAACTCTGCAAGTGATCACTGCTGAATGCCACAGGTTATTCAACTGTGAGCATACTACTCACACAACTGAACATTCACAGGAAGAACCGTTGGCACACGCGATGCGGGAAATATGGCCGGAAAAATCAATCTACACCAGCCGATTGCATTCCAAGGCTGACGCGCCCTATTGGTAACACGGGAAGTAACATTTCGTGTGACTGTTTCCACTCCAAACGCACATGTGCCACAGATACAACACGAAGTTAACTTTATAAAAGCTTTCTGCATGGTTTACACAACTACTAGCAATCGCCCACTGCGGTGTGCTAAAGCCGTGTTTATCAAATGACCGTAGCCTCTGCGAACTACAACATCCTTAGCTTGTATCTACCGTGGAAGCAAAATTCGAGCTGATCTGGTGCATGTGCTTGTTATTGTCATCACAACATCTTTGAACCTGATCAGAAGGTAGTGTGGCCCGGGCCGCTGCTCACCCCAACAATGACGTGGAATATCCTAGAAGATGCTACTAAGACGGTTAAAAAGTAATAAAAGAAGACTAAACGGAAGAACTAGAAATTGTACAGATGCAGGAACGCCATGACTGCGACACATCGCCATCTCGGATAGCGTTTCTAACCAGCAGTTTAATAATCCCGAGGACCCCACCCAGACAGAGGATACCTACACACTTTGTTCAATGAAACTGTCGGGTCTTTGTATTTCACAACCACGTTGTTGATTGACCATCGAGCGGTTCTACCCAACTGTTGCTGGTCTCAGTATGTAATGCCCGTACGGTAAACACTCAGCTGGCTTGCAGAGTACGTGACCCAACCATCGCAGGCTGTGCAGTGTGATTAGTTTACTCGTTGGTTGTGCATCGTGAACATTCCGGAATACTCGCTGGCGAACGACCGTGTTGATCACGCGATCAGTCCATTTAATGTGGGCTCATTGGCGGGACACTGATGGTTGAACACAGCAAGTTAATTGACATCTTCATCGAGAATAGGCCACGTTTCCGAACCGTAGAGCAAACAGAACGTACACAAACATTATACACCCTTCCTTTCAGCGATGACTGGACGTCTTTTCGACGTCATAGATGGCGCCGGTGGCCAAGGCAACTCGTGACTTTGCTATCCTCACTGATATCTCATCAGCAATATTACAAGCTGACGAGATAATGCTACCAACCATAGGTGAACTGTCACAGTCTCAAAGCGTACTGTCTGCAATAAAGACGATAGGAGTGGGCATTCCCCAATCTTTGAGCAGCACTTTGTATTTTAAGGGTACGAGGCGCATTCATACAAACCAGCCCGGTCATTCATCTTGTCCAGCATGGTCTGCATGTCTTCGGCAAGAAGGTCTAAGTAAAACATTGTCATCCCATACTCCAGATCGGTCAACCTAGCGCCGGGAAGAATCTCAACACCAACACCACACTGAGGACTCCTCAAGCGCAAACTTCAGAATGTCACCATAAAAAATTGAACGGGAAGGAGATGATCGGACACTGCTAGGAGTGATGAACATCGGAGACAGTTGTCCATAAACCATTACTCTGCTTGCAGAGTGGGCATACAGTGATCTCAACAGGTTCACCTATTTCTCTGACATTCCACTTTCGAAAGAGCACCTACACAGAACGTTAGCACTCTTTAGGTCCTGTTGTTGAGTGTTTGAATGTAGACCTAGCTATTTTTAGCATTTATCTCGCTTCTCTTCTTTTCCCTTCTCTATTCCTGTGCAGAGTTTGCCTTTTTGTTCATGGTTGTTAGGCAGTTAAGTATCCGTGAGAACTGATGTGTTGCGCTTTATGCTGACAGTGATGGTGATGGTCATCATCATATTCAGAATCGGGCGAAACTGAGCGACCTGACTTCTCCATCTGTCTGTGAGCAGTTTGTTTTCGTTATTTGAAGTGGTGACTATGGTATACCGTTTCGATGGCGTAAAAATAATGCTACCGGGTAAATCGTACAAACTTATGTTGTTGTCTCACCTCGTGAAGTTTGGATCTGAGAAATATCGTCCTAAGAATTATAGAAAGGTATCAAACCTGGTTCAGATCGCCAGAATGCAAGCGGGCCTTTGAAGAGATCAAGACTAAGCTGTATCAGACGTGCTTTCGACACATTACGGCCCCCAGCTAATTGTTTGTTACAGCTGATGCATTGGGGGTGCGTAGGTTTCCTGTATATTTCAGAAAGATTCTTCTAAGCAGCTTTGCATACAGCTCGATCTTTGACCCCTGCCGAAAGAAACTATAGCTAGATTTATAAGGATGCCTATGCCGTATTAGTCGCCTTCAGAAATTTCACAAGATGCTCCGTTGTCGTCAATTCTTAGTGTTGATGAACCATATTCCACAGGTTGCCTCTTTTTGTCCTCGAGTGGTCTACGACGTTTGGGCACTATGTTCCGATATTATTACTTCTACATTGAGTACTTGTGTACAACGTGCATCGCGCAAGCCGATACACTGTCACGTTTCATCGTATCAAAGTCTTGCGAACTTTAGGATGCTGTTATCACTAACACCTGCCTCGAACCGGTTTTCACGGAAAGCTTCCCCGGTCTACACAATATCGCACCACCCTTTAAACCTTCAATTGTTGCATCTTATTTGGCGAGCTCGTTGTCATACCCACGGAAATTCGTACCCGCGTTACTCGTCAGCTTCATACCGGATACCTCGAGATCAGTCGCATCAAAGGTGTTGTACCCATTTGTTTCCATTGGTTAGGAATGAACAACAAGCGGAAAAGTTTGAAATGCACGTGTTCAAACTGTACATTAGCTTCAAAACTACCCTGCAAAACACGGCCGCAATTTTAACCGGTCTCCAAGATCTCATGGTCGCATGTACATTCTGATTTTGCAGGATCTCTGGATGGATATGTTGCTCTCATCACTATGGACGTCTGTAGCAAGTGGCCTGAAGTTCTTACGCTGCGAAACATCGCAGATAACCACTCAACATCCGCGTCAGCTGTTTGGTCGAGTTGAATGCCCAGAATATCTGATGACAGAAAAATAGCACGCAGTTTACGTCACGGATTTTTGTCGCTGAAATGGTGTCGCTCGTATTTAGTCGCCATTGTTCTATCCTCAGTTAAACGATCAGGCGTAACGATTTTCTAGACATTTGCAAACAAGCGCTGCAAAAATCCAAAATGGAAGTGACCACGTCAGAGGTTCTAGAAGAATTCCTGCTATGCTACAGAGCAAGCCAAAATCCTTATTCATCAACTAGAATGTTTCCTGCTTAGGCACTGTTCAATCGAGAGCGCTGAGTATTCCTGAACGTTCTTCTACCCAATGCTCAAACGTTTTTCAGTAACGAGTCGGTGGCAACACGACGTGTGATCGTAGACATTCTAACCCACGGAAATTGTGTCATCTCGAGATTACCACAACAACCCGAATAAATAAGTATCCGGTCAAACTACCATACGCTGCGGCCACGTGATCCGAGCATTAAGGGTTGGCGCGCAAGTCTGGGTGTGCTCCGTACCAACTTAGATGAACTAGTTGTTTGGACAGATGCCCTCGGAGTAGCAGCTATCCTGTAATATTTTGTTGGACACATTTGATCTTCAAAGGTGCCTCTGTATTCTGATGCTGACCAAGACCGCGAGATCCTAATGATGCTCCATTCTTTCAAAACGTTGGACTAGTCGAGCGCGAACGTTGATGTACAATTTCCAATTAAGCCTCAGATTACAAACATGCGAACAATCTCTTCGAGAGAGACCTGTTGAGATGGGTAAATCCTAAACACAGATAACTAATCTGAAACCGGATGTGGAATACAAAGCGTATATATGCTGATTGGGCATCAGTCAATCAGTCAGTTATTAAGGAGCGTCTCCAACGGGTTCGGGACCTTCTGTTTTTTCCAGATCCTGCATTACTTATATCTAGTACATGAAATCATAGAGTTACACTCACATCCTTAC
The DNA here is from genome assembly GCA_014220965.1 of Paragonimus kellicotti. NCBI lineage: Eukaryota > Metazoa > Platyhelminthes > Trematoda > Plagiorchiida > Troglotrematidae > Paragonimus > Paragonimus kellicotti. The sequence goes on along the minus strand of LOND01001372.1, from coordinate 69,966 downwards.
TAACGTAACGAAACGCTAATTATCGACTGTTTCTGGGCGCATAGATCAGGATTCAGTCAGTGTATCAAAACGGCCGTCTCGAGGTTAACCTCTTTTACAAGTTTCAAACGTTAGTAGTATCCAAAGTGGATGATGACTTGCAACCTTCGTAGAATTTGGATTTAAACTCGCAAGGTGCCGTATATTCTAATCAAGGCCACCAAATTAATTTGGTGGATTAAAGGTTGGATAAGTGAAAACATACTCAAGAATAATCATGGAATATTTGGGAAGGTTCTGCTGTGATTGATTGGACTTGGCTTAATTTTCTTGACATGGACCCACCTGTGCGGTTTACCGGTCAAACTGCATTAACTGGAGTACTAGTTTTGCCCCCACAAGATCACCCATATCCATGTTGAATACATTTGCAGGAAGTTGTATAATCAACCACTTTCACTGTTGGTGGAGTTGGTATTCCACAAACCAAGGATTTTTTGTGCATCCTTTTAATAACTCAGGATTACTGCGCGGAACTCCTCAGATTTCAGTTTGGCGGAGCCTTCTGATCATGGTTCACATTGTGCACCAAGTTGTACTGAATGGTTTGTCTGCATACCTCCTTGCTGAAACATAGATTTGAACGGTTATACATTCCTGCAAACGCCTATAAGGTGCATTACTTAGAGTTATTCCTCTAGGAGACACATCTCTCAACAAGGCGGGCAAGATGAATCGCGCAATATCGATCGGTTCCGTTTGGGAGATACCATCATCTGCAAAATCGTGCAGACCTGCAGGTGGAATCGGACGTCACCTGTTTGAAGTGGGACTGAAATGTTTCAGTCCCCTTTGCCTGAGGCGTATTCAGTGTCGGGTATATAGATCAATAGTATTCCAGTTGACTTATCAGATCGCAGCTGTGCGAAGGGACGCCCGTGCGCTTCAGCTTCATCTGTTGTTGGCGCCCCTATAACGTGATTCTCTCCAACACCATATGGTCGTCATATATGGTCGCCCGTTTGATTTGCTATGTCTTGACTGTGTTGCATAGTTATTGTTTGCCATACATAGTTAGAGCTCCTGTCATGTAGTCTTTGATTCGTTTCTAATAAGCGATGGTGCTCACATCTCTGGTTGCGATTCAAGCCCTACGACTGAGCTCGTAATAATAGGGCGGTCCAAAGATTTTACTTCAGCTTTATACACTTTGATGATGTGTTACTCAGATAATTACCTGTTTCCCCGCAAGGTTTAGAATGACGATGAGGTTCCCTCTTGGACGGAATGGATATACTCTTCTATATCCAAGGCCTTCACAATGTGGTCATGGAACATTGTGTTCTAAGTCTTTTTTCGGTTGCTTTTAAGCTGATGTTATCTGTTTTGCCTCACAAGTTGTCATAAACCATGGAAATCCTTGTCGCGAAGAGCATGTTTGTTTTCACATAGTCCGTGGCCGCATATCGTATTATATATTTTTAATCTCTGTAAATTATTGGGACATAGATGTGTGTCAATGATCCACGATTGTTGTATTCCTAAACGTTATGGCAGCCTCCGATTCTGTTAGCGGGGCTGCTGCTTAGGACTGATTGTTTAAAAACATGATTTCACAGAAATGTTTGCAAATTCTTCACCTCTTGTTGAATTAGGAATCTTAGTAGGCTATCGCTAATGTGGTGCGACGTGACCTTTTTTCTACCCAACTCAATGATTGTTGACACGTAGCGAAGATTTGAACGTCTCCTAGAAATCGTAATCATTGGCGCTGATTATTCATGACTGGAATGGTGCACAGGCAATATTAAGCACATCAGACCACTTGGTGGGTTGGGATTTAACGTCATTTGTCTTGCACCGTTTAAACTAGAAGTGATGTCAGTAGCCTAAGCATGCCCTTACTGTGGATAGTGTTGAAAGTTTCGCAGATCTTGACAGTTGTATTACAGTTAGTTATGATGCCAGCACGAACATCTTTCTGCTTACAGCTAAGTCTACCGGACTCTCCCGTCAAGCCAGTGCTACTCTCGTCTGTCGCCAGAGGACATGGTATATGACGCGACTGCCTGTAGTATTGTTCTGTGGGTGCAAAGCATTGCTATGTTAGAAATATGAAATATTCATATCTGCGGTCAGTTGAATTGTTCTGAACGTACACAGCCCTCGTCTGTTCGAATTAGCTTCGTCGGTTAAGATTTTTAGTGCACGTTTTGCTCGTGCGTGCCCAATGCTTGCCGCATAGCAGTTTGCTTGTGCGCACTGCATGTAACTTGGAAAGGCTGTCCGGTGTGTAATAAAAAAACAGCTCACATCAGGCTTACTTTTATTGACTACTCTCAGCATTCTGGTTGATGGCCCAAAGTTGACTGTCGCTGGCTGGAGGCTCACAAATGTGATCAGAATCCGGCGTTTATGACTGGAATACTGTTATGTTTGTTGCGATGGTCTCCATCAATTATCATCACTGCTTTGAAAAACAATACCCAAAGGAACAAAGTAACGAAATGAAAGAACATAAACCCAAGTCTTGTACAGCGCAGAACTAACAAAAACTGTGATTGTTATAGTCAACCCTTTGTACTGCTCCGTTTTGTCACTATTATGTTCTGTCTACCGTTTAACTTCCCTGCTGCTTTATTCACATCCAGACTTGGTGTTCCGTTACAACATTTATACGAATCGAAAGCGGCACTTAATGAAAACATTCATTATACGTTGAAACGCTGAATTCAACGAGAATTGTCGGGTAAAAGTTTATCCACTAAGTAAGATGGTTGGTTTATCCCACTAATTAAAATAATTTGGAGGCATTTTTCTAACGACTAGACTATATGTGACTGACCAATAGGCTGGTGCATACTCGTGTATCCGGATTTAAAAATAACCGTATTTGTTAACTGGCTATCACAACTTTCTTGGGTGGGTCTCTCTTTTTAGCTCTGAAGAAAGGTTGTGAAATTCTTACTGGTATCAACTGCTCTGAGTTTCGGCAAAATTAATAATCAAACATATCAGTGGGTGGGTTTTCTGGAACAGTTTACGAATACATTTAAGGGCCTCCTTTGTTTCTGGAAATACAGACGGACTCTCAGCGTTCTGTACCTCGGTTCAGGTGAGTAGTTTATATGCCTCCTGGACGCGGATGCGTTCGTCCAACTTTCACTCCTCGTCAGATTTTCGAATAGCGTCACGTGTGCTTCTGGTCAACAGCCGCAGATTTCTAGGCTGCATGAGTTCATCCTCTTCACCATGGAGAGGAGTGCAACATGGATCATACGGATGCTTAACTTCCGTGCAACCATTTAGAGAGGCACAAGCTCTAATTCAAAAGCGAGAGAAGTTGGGGTGGTACTTTTGTTTGGTTGAGCTGTCTTCAAAGTAAGTACAATTAGTGAAGCATGGCGGTTGAAACAACAAGGGAGCTGTCGCACCGTTGCTCCTTTCCTCGGTTGTTTGGTTGTAAGACTTAGTATATTGATACTGGATGACTGCTTCAGATAGGTGTTTTTACCAATTAGGTTTCATCCCTTCCCTTTCGTTTAACTCTTACTTAGGACGTGAGCTCCATTTTGGTCGTGATAGATAAAAATTTTGGTTCACGAGTGCATTGGACTCGCTACTTAACTGGCATTACGAGTTACTTAGAGGCGGAAACCTGTCAGCCACACTGTTAAAGAAAGCTAGAAATGGCTGGCATACAGTAACGTGATGTACGAATCGTGAATGCACAACACGGAACGTAACGAAACCCAATACTTTAGAAGAACACAGATCACGACCTCCATCCGCGAATGTATTTAGTCACAAACCTTAACTTTGAAGAGTTCCACAATAATTGATGCAGTAAAAGTGGAATAGGTTGATCAGAAGACAATAATGAGGCGAACGTCAAAGTTGGGTTTTGGCACATCATTGAATGAAAAAGTGAAATTTAAAATCTCACGATATGTTTCGAAGAAATCTCGGGAACTAAATTATTTCGCGGGAATATATGCTCTCTCCCACACATTCCACACCAGAGCAGTGGTCGTGACGTTTTTTGTTTTTCCATTGGTCGCTTTTGTCATGGAATGCAGACCGTATGCATTACTCACAAAAACCCGGGCATTCGTCGGCAGCTTGCGCCTCACCTCGCTCACCACATGGCGTGCAACCTGTCGTGCATAAATAAGGTCAATCTGTTTTTGCCTATTAATGGTTTATTTTTCGTTAATTTACAGTGACCTTGTTACGTTTGATAGTTACTGTTCTGATGGTCATTAACCTGTTAAGATACTTAGGAAACGGCATCAAGAATGGTGGTTTTGCTGAAAGTGAGGTTGAAATTCATATATCCGGGGATTAGACAGTCTTCACCGTAAAGGGTGTCTCATTGGAAAATTGAAAAGGCTATAAATAATTGGGTTGTTTTATGTCACAACAGTTTGGTGGATATCAAAAGTATTAGAGGGTTTCACCGTCGGTGTTCGCGAGTATTTGCGCCTATCGATTATCATTGGCAGATAATCAGTGATGTGGTTAGGAGACAAGTCAAACGCGTTCACATTCTCAGATCTCCAAAAGATAGGCCTACAAATTTTTGACCTGTAACCCAGTAATGTGAGTAATACCGCATACCGCGTTGATTGTGCACTGGTTTGTGTTTCTTGTGGAGGCATTTTTGATGTTTTTTTTTCTCCCATGCCGTTAGCTGACCGACTAAGCTGGCGAATATGCCTTGCACATGTGAGCAACTTTTTCATTAACCCTCGTTTGCTCCTTCTCGGTGTAATGCTAACGTATACGTTCTGGTCAGTGCAGGTTAACCCCCGATACGCAATTTTCTTCAGCAAACAAACATATGTCTGATTAGTTCGAGTGTCTAAAAATAATAAGCAGCTGCTCTTTTTTAGTCCATCCGTATTCCTCGCTTCTGTTCACTGGCTGTTTCACCATGATGTCGGCTTACGGAATTTGAAAGGAGAGGATACCACTATTGATGTTTGGCATATCCACCTGTTCCCTTCTGGGTTGGAAAGCTTTTTGAGCGTCCGAAAATTTAGAAATCGCTTGACAATAATTTGTGCGTATATGACAAGCTTGAAATCGTTACTCTGATGTTATCGATGCATCACGTATGGCCGATGCTCGGTACCGCTTGTCGCAGTTGTCCTCAACCGATACGCCCTGTCCCTCTGGGACCAATCCAGAACGTCTTGTTGGCAACTTGAAAGTATCGATTCGTTTATGATTGTTATGTTAACTACCTCGTAAACATGTAATGCTTCCGTCGCAGCGCGTTCTAATGTGATTGGGAATGCTCCAAAATCTCTGTTATGATAACTAGTAACTGTAAGTAAAGGGTATCCTAACAACTTACTACGAGTGTTTCCCGTCCGAGGCCTTAATAGTTTGAAAAAATTGTCCTTAATTACTCGCAATGGTTTCATAATAAGTGAACAAACAAAAGTAATTAATGAACGAAGAATCGAGGTGGTGTCTGTTAACGAAATGTTTACGGACACGTTGCGTGATCATCACGGTCCATCAACAAATCGACGGAGTTGGTGTAGCAGCATTCGGTAAACCATGCACGCTACACGGAATAGAGAAAATGTTGACCAAGTCGAAAGCAGGCAGAAACGTATGCACACAAGTTACATGTAAATTCTCAAGTTGTACCCTTCCGTATGACTGGGGTGCGTTTTTTATGCCGGAACTGAATGCCAACCTTCTTACCGAGTGACGCTTTTTTACAATGTTGTTTCTGGCACTTGCTTCGAGTGAGGTGCTCTATCTCACCGACTGATATGTTCTGTCGTAACTTCGTTGGCTGACTGTCTATCCACGCTGTTCTTCCGCACTACTTTTTTACGTTGATCTTGTCGGCCTCGATGTTTTTTTTTTTAATGCCTGACATACAACGTAGCTACTTTGTCTCATTCACAGTAGTTTGTTAGTAGCACCGCAAACTACAACTCACACGGCTGTATTTTTGAATCCTTGTTACCACGAGTGCCATTGCTAAGGCTTGGTTACTGTCATCTGTCCGACGTATAACCCGCTGTGTCGTGAGACAGAAAACAAATTGTGAGAAAAATTTAAAAGTTACTTTGTCATGGATCATTTTTTAACTTCTACTATAACTTCTTACATATATCGGGTTCACGAACGTATTGGTTTGTTATTTTCCTCTAGAATGCCTACAAGAATTGGCTGTGCGCATCGGAGTTCCCGTTATATGTGTCATTGGATGACTCAAACCTCGCCCGACCTTCACAATCTCCCAACGTGTCGGACGGTACCGCAGTTTTTGATAACTTCACTTACCCTGATGAAATTGCTCCTACCTTTTCTTCTATGATCTACAAAGACCCACTGTTATTGAATGATCGGTTGACTAACTCGTCCCGTAAACCATTGCATTGGTTCCGTTCATACGCGCCACCATCTTTTGAACGCCGACCGTTATCACCAGCTTCTAGTAGTGAAAATGTTCGACTTAGTGTTATACCACTTTGTAATTCCTGGTGCACTCAAGTTGAAACGGTTTGTCCCTATTTCAATCCGCAAGATTCTACTTCGAACGGAGGTGAACCAGCGTTTCTTTGTCATGGTAAGTTCGTTAAGTAGCGGGCAACCGAAAAAATGTTACATTTCAATGTTTGACGTTTGCGAACGACAAAATATTGTTTTGAGTTCCGTAACCATGCAGCCACACAAGTGATCAAGTATATTCCCATTCGATATTGTTTCCCTGTTGGCGTATCTGAATAATTATCTAGCTATTATTGCAGAAACCTATCTTTTATTTCCTTCATTTACGACCTTCTTTGGAATCGATACCAACTGACTAGTTGGGGTGATTACGCTAGCGGACCAGTCAGTGTGTAAATTTGGATACGCTAAATAATTTGGTATCCTCCACCTTACTCTACCTTCATCTGGAGATTTTTTGATTCCTCAGTGTCATCAGGATACCTGCCTTCAGGTTCATGACAGGTGTGTAATGAGCCCTAAGTTTCATTGTAGCGTGCCGATCTGACTAAATTGGATTGCAATTCACGTTTCGTTAATTCAGGGTGCCTTTCAGTTTACTCATTCTGATAACCCGATGCGCCTCCCCTTTTGCCCCGACGGTGTAGTAAAATTTGGAAATAACACTGATCGTCGGCCTCAGGAAGCAACATTGAGTTACACAGTACCCGAGTTTCACAACAAACAAAATGTGTACAGACTACCCTGGTCGTGCTGACACTGGTTGATGATCAGCTGACCGCATCCATAGCGATTCACCAAAAAAATACAATCACAGCTTAACTACCTAGCGAAAAATGTTTTGCATAGCCTTTTTTGTTTCTCGCTCTCTTAAGTACGCTCATAGCAATGGATCCTAGTTCTGTCGCGTTTTTTGTCAACGTTTATGACAAAACTGAACGTGCCGGGACAATTATGTTCTATTTTTTTTAGTGCACCTTGGGTGTCACTCAACTTAACCGTTAACGTACCGTTCCTCTGTGCCTCTGCTTCATCTCACGGAACGTCATTCAACGAAGGGCTGTAAACCACTCAATTAAAGATCGTTTTCTGGTTTAAACGGGCTGGCCAGCTTTAAAAACATTGAAGCAACCGATAAGACTGTTTATCACTGCCTGTAGGTACATGTATTTTAACCCCATATTCGTTCAACTTCTATTTGTTTACAACGTTACGTGGACTCTTTTCCACACTCATAATGCTGCAGAGCTGGGCGTCAACCTTGTTTGGGATTTCTCAAGTCTCGCTACTGCAACGTGCTATGTGTAAAATGTTTCTTCGGCATCTTACGGTTTCCTCACAGTCCACCACGTGTTTTCCTTTAGGCTCGCTTACAGAAGAAGGTGTCTTCATATATTTGGGTTGGGACTCCTCAGGTCGACTCCCTTTTCGTCCTGAGAAACGGAGAAGTATACCGTCTCCACAATTGTGAACCTATAAACTTATTTTTTATAACGAAGTTTGCCTCGTGTTCTTAAAGCAGTTCTATGATCGAGATGTCAACTGCCGGCTTTCCTTTCATGTAACATTCTAGGCAACAAACCAGTCTGTTCCGTTCTCCCTCCTTTTTATTTTATGACCTTCCAATCTCGTTTTTGCACACATGGTTGGCGGCATCCGAAACGGATTAGCCTGTCACAGTGACCGAAGCCAGAGGACGCCTGCGCTTCAAACTATCACCGGAAATGGCTTGCGCTGCACCACTTGTGGTTCCACTCACACACTACGTATCCGGTGTAAACCCGAAGGAATAAGACCAGTAGGTGTGTGAGTGAGGCCTTTGTGATCAGACCGAACCAATGCTGGTTAGCCAATTTGAATGGCTAGGAGGAAAAGGAACTTTAATCTCTCGGAAAATAAACAGAGAGAGACTACAATGACAAGATCTAACTGAGAAGAATGATATGTAAAATGTAATACAAGAAATGTCAGTATACGAGTGACTGTTAGTGCACTCTAGAGAGGATGAAGATAAGAAACAAGATTCAGATTGGACTACGGAGAGAACAGGCAAACCATTCATCATACAATACACCAACAAGCTGAAAATAACAATGGGTAGAAGACCGCAGACACCCAGGTTTCTAAAAAGAGAACGGATTAGTAGCCAAACGACCATATTCTTGGTCGATGCAATCAATAACAGAGATAAAATGGATATATTGATATGACCTACCTGAGCCTATCGTACTCGTCGCCTCTTCGCCGATGGTGCACTATGAGTACGCTGGTGACCTACTAATCTGAGGCGACCAGCGCATTCATGGCCGCACACATCGCAACGCCATATAGTCATGTCAGCACGACCTATGGCACCGATGGTTTTTTTTGCGTACCGCGCTCTTCCGTTCCCGGCCGCGTAATAACTGCTCGTTGACTCGCAGACGCTTGCCCGAATCGTATTTCCCAGACGTCCGCTTCAACGCTACGTCTTCCCAACATCTGAAATCAATTTCACAACGTGAAAGACTTACTTGCACAGCATCCTGGTATCTCCGCTTTAACACCAGGATTTCGCTCACCTGATTTCATTGTCCATACAGAAGCTGCTTCGGGATACGGTCATCGCGCATCCGACGGACTTACCAGCCAACGAAGCTGATTTAGCATCAACATGGCTTCCATCCGTTCATGTCCGCTCGCTGCAGCACCTCAGTGTTCGGAATCATGTCCGACCACCGAATCCCAAGTTGCTCTTAGACATTGCAAATGAAAGCGGCTAAGATAGCGCCACGTTCCGCTGATACAACGTCCATGTTTCACGTCCGTACAGCAGTATAGACAGCACACATTGAGCGGTAGACAAAGAGCCTAGTGCTCGGCTTCAGGCTGCGGTTCTTCTAAACACGTCTTTCAAGACTCCGAACGCAACACTAGCCTTTGCCACACGAGCTCTCAACTCGCGGTCCACGGACAGATCAATGGACAAATTGCTACCCAAGTAGCAAAATCCGCGCAGCTATCGACATCGTCTGCACTAACGCGAATTTGAGGTGCGGTATACAGACAGCACTTCCGCCCGGTGAAGGCTGAAAGAAGAAAAATGTCTTACCTGTGTTGATGTTCAATCAAACTTGGATGCCGCGGTCGCGAAAGTCGTGGTCAGTCGCTGTGGTTTGTCTTCGCTGTGTGCGAATAGCGCGCTGTCATCTGCAAATAGAAGCATGCGCATCGTTGAGGTATGTAACCGGGTTGGGGCGCCGATCGTCGTATATTCAGCAGTCGCCAATCCGTCGGGTACTCTACCTCAACGCATCCTCCACAAAGTCCTGAAGAAGCAACTGTTATCATGGCAGTCAAATATAAACTAAATAGAGCTGGGGCTAGCACACACCCTGCTTCAAGCCAGTGACAATGTCAAAACCATCACAGGTCGTTTCCAGCACGACTGTACTTTCGCCCTCATCCCACATGCAACATCCAATCAAATTGACGATAGCGGTTACGTAATTATGTGGAAGTGTCGCACAGTCTCAAAGCGTACACGTCTAGCAATAAAGGAGAGATAGGAGTGGGCATTCCCAACTCAGCAACTTTGTAACATTTTAAGGGTACGACTGGACCATGTTTCATACAAGTCGAAAGACAAAAACAGCAAAACAACAACAGATCACCTAAAAAAACACATCCACCCCACACGACAACGACCCCACACCAACGCAAAAACCAAAGAACCACACCAGCGCAACCACACACACATACCACCCCCCCCCCCCCCGCACCCGCCCTTCCCCCCGCCCCCCCCGGCCCACCCGTCTGTCAATGGGTCCGGCCCTCTACCAAACATGGTCTGCATGTCTTCGGCAAAGGTCTAAGTAAACATTGTCTCCCCTATACTCCAGATCGGTCAACCTACGCGCGCGGAAGAATTCTCAACCAACACCGACACTGGACTCCTCAAGCGCAAACTTCAGAATGCTCCCATAAAAAATTGAACGGAAGGAGATGATCGGACACTGCTAGGAGTGATGAACATCGGAGACAGTTGTCATAAGACCATTACGCTCTGCTTAGTTGCTGATTCATTAGTTGGTGGTTGGTGTTCCAGTCCCATTACTGGCAAGCATGTTCACTCCTGACGAGCTGTAGCAACAAGGAAACTGCACTTTTGTGCTACTTTACGAAGGGAGCTCGCTGACGGGTTCACGGTATCGCGACAGTTGCAACCAGTTGTGAATGATGCTCAGTTCGTACAAAACAAAATTTTTGACTAGTCACCGATATCCCGACTTACTTCTCGTTCGTTGACTCTTAAGTCAATTTGCGTAAGATCTAGATAGAAGACATGTACACTGACACACTCAGACTGTGAAAATTCTCCGAGGCAGAATAGTGGTCACGTACAACGCTGATTAAAGAGTTGAATTGTTAAGTGGTTTCCACCTAGACAACTAAAGTGACGTGCGCCATCATTTCGACAGGAAACAGGAAAGCTAGTGATTTGGTTGTCGTTGGGGTTGGAAGCAAATAACCGATTAAGACTAAAGAGGCAGCTGATCTTTATGAATACATTTGGCGTTCCTGACTGTGTGTCAGAGTCACCTGTATATCTGTGTTTGTGAGATTGCTGACTGTTCATCGCACACTTTCACTGATTCTGCTTAACTGTATTTTTCTCGGATATTATTTTGTCGTTTTATGCGTTATTGTTAAGGTCCGCAGCAGTCAAAGCCATATTTCGGTCGCAAAGTTGAGAGTTTGCAAAAGGACGTACATTATTTGTCTCAATATCGTGAGGTCTGAATATACCCTGTCAAGCTATAATACGGCTGTTTATGGCTGAATCGAGTATCTCGCTTTACATTGCTATTTTCCTTCTTGCTGCCCATTGTGTAACTCGCTTTTGTCCCGGCTGATTTTAGCCCACGATACGAATCAATAGCGGCCGAGTGCTTGAATACCCAACTAGCACGTTCATTGACATAGCTGTTGCATAATCCGTGTATTCCTGAAAAGGTGCGATGACATTTTTTTCATCATTTGTATGAGATTCGAGCAAAACTGGAAAAGCCTAGGTAAGCACAGTTCGATAGTTTGGACGTTTACTTTAAAGCTACCACTGAATAATGTGGTCTGGCACGGATCCGGCCATTGTTTTTAATATCAAGAATGTTACGTGAATTAAACAGCTGTTCACCAACGTTTACATGTGTACAGAAGCACTGACTGCTGAGACCATGCGAGTCACAACCTAGGTCAAAACATCCCAGAGGAATTCAGTCCACCTGTGATCCCGGAAATCACAGAACATCAAACACAGCAAGACGTACACATCTGGACAAAAAATGGATAGAGTAGGTTGCATCATTCAACCTCCACGGATGCAACACGTGCACTTCAGACAATCTGCCTTTACCTCTCAGAGGCGTTGCACATTTACGGACATGAACCGGTTGAGTACATACTCCTCCAGAGTGGATGAAGCGATTTGACGGTTCAGTAGGCACATCAGCAAGCGTAGTCTATGTGATCCTTGAACCATGCTGGTCGTACGTCCAATCACCATTCATCACTCTTCCCTACACGTAGCCCTCATTCGTTCACCTAACGTCGAACACGTTGTCGGCTGCGTGTTTAAGGTGAATGTTATTTTTAGCTTCAACAATTGATGCCGTGATTAAGGAAGACGAACCCACTACTTCCACGTGGTAACTAGTAGATCGACTGAGTGGCCGTTCTTTTGTAACCTGAAAATGTCATTTACCAAATTTTCAAATGGAATCATGGCTCACTGGCCAACTCTCAGCATTTCAATTGAACCCCAACTGTTTGGTGTTTGTCGGTTATTATACCGAGTTCAGTGAAATGGTGCTGAATAGGATGAACGAACGAATATCAAGGGTGAGTGGTAAGTTGCTGATGAATAGTAGAGGATTTTGGTTTTCATATAAACTGAACCTCACCTACAGTTGAAAAGTCATTGTTTGTATTTAACAGGACAGTTACTGTGCATCCTCTCAAAGCGATCGGGCAATCAGAACATTGCTCACAAGCGAAAGTGGTTGAGTGTTCAGATTTGAAAATTCAGTCGCGCCTGATGTGAGGTCAATGGCGCAGTGATCAACACGGTTGCCTCATGATAGCGTAGCCGGAGTTCTAGTCCCGGCCGTGGCAAGGATATGCACTACTGACGAGCCCTAATGAGAGCGAAACTCAAAGCTAGCGCATCTGCAGTTCGAAAGTGGCCGACTGAAAAGTCTGTCTGATTGCGAAGGCTGCGATCACAACGTAGTTTACATAGATGTGCCAGGCAGATAATAGAGTTGACTGCTGTAAATCACACCCACCATTTTTTTCACTATCACCATCATCAAACGGAGCGATACCTCAGTGGTTCGTGCTGATGCTCCATTGCCATACAACCCTAACCAAGAAAAAAAGGGAGTGAAAAGTAACTCACTACTGAAAACAGCTCTGTGTTCAAAAATTCAACGTGTTGATATATCCACGCCTTGCAGACGAACAACCGAGCTACAAATGAAATATGGTGTCATCAGCAAGATGGCTTCCTTACGGCCTTCACTGTTCCGCATCACTCACTTCATAGGCAACTCAACCAAGCAGTGACAACATTCACGCCACTGAGCCCGATTAGCCACCATTTCATCAGCCACTGAACCGGTGGGTTGCAAGGGTCCCAGTTCAGATGCGAACTCGACCCACAGAGGCCAATCTGTTGAACGACTTCTGTGCCTCAGGTTGTCACCTCACGCCAGTTAGCCTCAGCATGCACAAGGAGTGCTCGGTATAATAAACGACTAGCTAGCATCGTTAGTACATGGTCTAACCGTCTAAGTCGCTTGCCACACCGAGCGGACGCTGCGGCTGACTGGCGCAAGGTGCGAGGTGGACAGCATGAATAACCTGCGTAGACAAATGAAATCGTTTACGAAAGGGTTGGCTACTGTAGGTCGGGTTTCGTCTCCCGGGCTGGGGCCCTCGCAACTCACAGAGTCGGTGGCTTGAGACGTTAGTGAGATGGCGGCTAATCGAGCTCGGTGACATGAATGTTGTTGTTTGGCCGAGTTGTCTATGAAGTGAGTGCACTTAATGACGCGGGATAGTGAAAGCCGTAAGGAAGCTGTCTCGCTGATGACGCCTTACTTTCACTCACAGCTCGGTTGTTTGTTTGTAAGGTGTAGGCGCCCTCGTATTGTATGTTTGAATATAGACCTAGCTATTTTAGTTAGAGGTCCACTTCCCCTCCCCTCCTTTATTTTCTTCTTCTTTCCTATATAAGTCTTTTTTTCTTTTTCTTTGTTCTTCGTGGTGTGTGAGCAGTCAAGCATCAGTGTGAATCACCGATGTATTGCTGTCTATATGATGATGATGATGAGAGTTGATTTCACTCGGTAATTGCTGCCGAACACCCGTTTTTCAACCTCTTCGTTGCTTACTCGCTGATGCCCACCATATACGAGCGATCGAGCGCAGACATCGACGGTCAAATGCCTGAAGACAGTTCACGCATTCCAACCTGGACAACCGAGTTTCTCAACCGTAATTAACGCGGCTCTCACGGTCGCTCTATACCGAGACCCTTATACCTCAGAAGGATGCCTCTGTCGCTAGAGATGTCTTAGATTGGTGAACATCCCTCAAGCTTTGGAGACACTAGGCTCCGTTTCATTCTATACACCTCCGCCACAGTTGATGCAATTTCCTACCATTTCATTATCGTAGACAGCATTCACAAAAGTTTTACGAGAAACGTTTTCTGCATTATTTGTTCTTACGGTATCAGCTGTTTTTTCTCAACACTAATTATGGACAGATAAGTTACGTAACCATGATAGGCATTGAATGTTAACTGTGTTATTGCAAAACTGAACGTTGTTGTCAGTTAATACAAAGGTATTTAAAGGGACGAAATAAAAACGCTTCGAATTTACCGGCATCGTCTTAAACTTGTCATCCCATTTGGATGAAATTATTGACACCCGTTTTGATGATGCGCTTGTGCATTTGGATGTGAGAATTCGGTTGTTTAGCCCGAATTTAGTGACTGGTGATGGGCAAATCGTCCGACAGGATCGCGTACCGTAGTACAAATCTCGGTCAGGTATGGATGTTTGGACTGTAAGAGCCGAACTTGCATATAGTGCTGCGCTTCGGAAAGAGGCGACTGAATACTAAATGGACGATCAAATGAAGGTGATGTTGAAATCGCCGTTATGGTAGTCACATTAGCAGACTTATTGGTTAACGATAAATGTTCCCTGCTACAATCCATCCCAGACTATAATCAAATGACAGAGAAAGAGAGTAAAAAAGAAAGAACTTTTTGATGTCGACTCAAGTGCTAATAAACTTACAACAGAAATTAGCTTACTGACGAATCTTAAAGTCTCAGTTAGTCGTTGTTCATGGGCGGACTCAACAAAAGTAGAGTATGCAGAAAACGAAATACAAAGTTAAAAATGGAGAAACGCTGGTGGCTGACGGAACGCGTTTTGTTAACAGGATAATGCACATTTTACCCACTTAAGAAAAAAATGAAGTGGATCAATATATGTACGCACTCACTCACTAGAATGATCATTCAAGCACGTTCGTAAAAGTTAGGGAAGGTAAACGCTTTGAAAACAAACGATAACCCTGAAACTCACAGGATGATTAATGGGCAGGTTTTTATTCAAACACCTCGGTTTGATGCGTACGTACTGTGCTATGTAATTGCGAACGGTACAGGGGAAAACGTTAATACTTGATTTACTTTTTTCAAAAAACGATGGGAAACTACTATGGTAAGACTGATTATTGCGGAACAACCAACCACACAAAGACTGCTCTACATTACAGTCCGGGAAAAGTATTAGTAGTCCCGAAACAACAACTGTTAGGGGAGGCAACCATTTGTTCCAAAAAACAAAAAAGCTAAGCCGAGGAAGTGATTGAGCCGGATGGTAGCGTTACTTGCAATTTGTGCAACAATGAAAACCGTGAACTGGTGACAAACAAACAGTAAAAAGCGGTGATGTATTGCCGATAGGGAGCGGTAAGGGAAAAATCAAAAACGGAGAGGTCATACACGCTCATCCTCACGCATTGATCAGGACAAGTACACATCCACATGGCCAATGAATCCAGCAATCGGACAGGAAGACAATAAAAGATAACGTAATTAGTTTTTTCCCGAAGATCAATTCAAGTAGTAAGGTTAGATTGGGGACAATTAAGGACTCACGCGTGACTGTGTGAAAAGCGTAAACTGACCCCAAAAAATAGTGACATTTGTATGTGAACCGACTCCCAAACTGATCAATGCCCGCGTTGAATACAGCAGTTCAAGGCCATTTTTCTGAATGCATGTAGCATAGGATCTTGTGATTCAGCGAATGAAAGTTATAACCAAGCAAGACAAACAAAGAACGGAATGGAGAACTCAGCACAAGCCACGATAAAATACGTAAATGTTCGTCACGTCTAGCGGCGAACATATCCCAATACATGAGATGAAAAGGATTGTGTAAGGTGAAGATGGAAGATTTGGAAAAGAAACTACATCGATAAAAACAGATTTGCAATACGGCAACAGGTGGTGGTTTCGGCTGTTCGACATGTTAGATAGCGTCACTAACCAAAGGTGTTCATTGTCCTTTCGGCTCCAACCAGGAAACTGGGAATGTCCTACCAAAGCTAGTTTTAGCGTGAGTGCTTTCAACACATTTCATACGCTGGCCACCACGTTAACGCTTCCAGAATTACCTACCATTCGCAAACAAGATACGGTGTTGTAAGCAGTGAGCTGGCATTCGTACGATCTGACCCAGTCAACGAAGACTGTGAGAGGGGATCGGTTCGCTCAGGGGTCGGCAGAGTTTGTCCGCCCCACAATTAAGTGACCTAACTTCCTCAGTGTTTACACGATTCCCCCATCACACGTTGTTAATGATTCGGAGACTCAAGTGGACGAAAACGGACACTGTGAGCACACTTCACTCGGACACACCGTATTTTGTTTGTCATTTTCCCAGAATACATAAACTCGAAAATACAGGAAACTTAACCGGCATTCGAGCGAGAAGAGTATGAAGAATGCTAACCAGGATGCACTGGCGAACAATTTGCTCAATTCGAATCAGGTGAGGGTTCCTAACGAACACTAAGAACAAATCACCGCAACTATGAAAACATGCTGTGAAGAGGTATGTTCCGAAGCACCTGTTCAGTTGCCACAGAACTGGATTTCCCTCACGTCGATCAACCTCATGAACAAGCGTCGCTCCATCCCACCTGGTTCTGAATATGATGACGACAGTCGATAACTTAAACGCAAGTTGACTAAAAGCTTGCGCAAAGACCGTGAACACTACTTCGGCGGGCAGTCGAAAGAGATGGAAAGGACCTTTTTATCTGGAAATTGCAGAAGGCGTTTTTTCCCTGATCTATGGTTGTACTGGTCGTCCAGCCGGTGTAAATGAGACCATATGTGAAAAAGATGGTTCACTTATCACCAATCACTGGCGTCGACTTGATAGGTGAGCTGAACATTTTGATGAGCAGTTCAGCTGGCTTCAACCAGATTATGTGGACGACGGTGGTTAGTTATTGCATTCCAGACGGCCCTCCGTCGGAAGCAGAAGTGGTCCTAGAGCTCAAATTATTGAAGCGTAATAAGGTTCCCGGATCACACCTCCTCTCTCCTTCTCTTTTCAAGGATGGTGGGGAGAGGTTAATATCAGAACTGACTAAATTCCTCCAGACGATTTGGGAGACTGAAGAGGTACCTCGCGATTGGTGCTTGTCAACAGAAATTCCCGTTTTCAAGAAGTGGGCCCGAAGTCTATGTGACAACCACAGAGGTACCAGTCTAGTATCTGTTGAGTCCAAGTTTCTCACTGGTTATATATTAACATCGGCTCACTAAGTCCATAGAAAGTTAGATACGTGAAGAACAGGCAGGATTCCGATGCGGTCGATGGTGCGTTGACCACATTTTTACCTTGCTACGGATCTTGGAGCGCCGGCACTCTTACAGGCGGCCGATGGTCTTGGTCTTCTTGGACATAAAGGCTGCTTCCGATTCGGTTCGTCCTAACGTTCTCTAGAGCTGCTCTTTCGAAAGGAGTGTCAGATAAATAGGTGAACCTGTTGAGATCACTGTATGCCCTCTCTGCAAGCAGAGTAATGGTTTATGGACAACTGTCTCCGATGTTCATCACTCCTAGCAGTGTCCGATCATCTCCTTCCCGTTCAATTTTTTATGGGTGACATTCTGAAGTTTGCGCTTGAGGAGTCCAGTGTCGGTGTTGGTGTTGAGATTCTTCCCGGCGCTAGGTTGACCGATCTGGAGTATGGGGATGACAATGTTTTACTTAGACCCTTTGCCGAAGACATGCAGACCATGTTGGACAAGATGAATGACCGGGCTGGTTTGTATGAAATGCGCCTCGTACCCTTAAAATACAAAGTGCTGCTCAAAGATTGGGGAATGCCCACTCCTATCGTCTTTATTGCAGACAGTACGCTTTGAGACTGTGGACAGTTTCACCTACTTGGGTAGCATTATCTCGTCAGCTTGTAATATTGCTGATGAGATATCAGTGAGGATAGCAAAGTCACGAGTTGCCTTGGCCAACCGGCGCCATCTATGACGTCGAAAAGACGTCCAGTCATCGCTGAAAGGAAGGGTGTATAATGTTTGTGTACGTTCTGTTTTGCTCTACGGTTCGGAAACGTGGCCTATTCTCGATGAAGATGTCAATTAACTTGCTGTGTTCAACCATCAGTGTCCCCGCCAATGAGCCCACATTAAATGGACTGATCGCGTGATCAACACGGTCGTTCGCCAGCGAGTATTCCGGAATGTTCACGATGCACAACCAACGAGTAAACTAATCACACTGCACAGCCTGCGATGGTTGGGTCACGTACTCTGCAAGCCAGCTGAGTGTTTACCGTACCGGGCATTACATACTGAGACCAGCAACAGTTGGGTAGAACCGCTCGATGGTCAATCAACAACGTGGTTGTACAGCGTGCAAGCAACTATTCACCGTGATCCTACCGAGCAGACATTGTTCTACTGTGGAACGTAATACGTTTTCCCCCTGTTGTTCGAGCACGAGATCCACCTGCGGCTTCACCAGAATCCCTTAGAGAGAAGCGCCTGGATGGACAGTTACCTAGAGGTGATGTCAAGTGAATCGCGGTGCTACAATCGTAGAGTCGGATCTGTGACACACCAAACATCAAGACCTGGACTTGGGAGAATGTTTTCCAGAGCATCTTGCCAACCGACTTGTTCGAACGTGCGCGCATTGAAGGCGTCAATGCTTGTCAGCAGTCTTTCCCCGAGAAAACAACTATTGCCAGGACGCACATGGAATGCTGAAGACTTGGGGAGGGGGTGGGGGTGGGGTAAAATAATAAGAGAATATTCTGTTGGATGAACAATGTCACTGTCAGGTGAACGATAGTTTCTGATACTTTGTGATCGTTGATGTCGCGGAAGGGGGTTAATTCGAGGTACCCCAGTCTGAGTCTCTGACTCAAAAGTGTGACCTGCGAGACAACAGGATACATTGTTTTATTGAGGGACCCTACCGGAAGCCAGCGACCCCATACTCTGACTCCCTTGGTAGTAGGAGGCTTTCCTAGCCCGTGGGTGCAGTGAATAAGAATGTCTGATTCTGAGCATTACTGCGCGCAGTGGCTGTACTCGAGGCTACATCGGGCTGTTGGCTAATATCAGATGTTTTTCGATAGTATTGAATAATACGCCGGCGGTTACGGTCAACCGTTGGGCGATCGGAGTGCTCATTGTTTTCAGGTATATTTTTAACTCCGTTCTTCCTGATACAAAAGATAGCAGTGCCACAACTATACAAACAGTCTTGCTGTATCCTCATGGGATGGTGCCTCGTTACCTAAGCACTTCTACGCGATCAGTATTGCGACATACAATCCTGTGATCGTGACTTCTTTTCGTCTGACTGCTCACTTTAGGCTTGTCTGACAGAGTTGCACCTGGAAGGACTGGAGTCCTAGTCATCATAGCTCTCCGCATCAAAACAGCACACAAACCCGACTACCTCGTTAGGGTAGCAGTGTATGTCAAGGTGGTCGACAGTGATTTGCTGTAGCCCTCCACGAGTCATTAGTTGACCTCGTATCGGTGAGTTCGTCTGGTCCAGTCTGTTTACAATAGCTGAAAACGCTTTTGTAAACATTAACACCAGTGCTCAGTACGCTCACGTTTGGTTGTAAATGAAGGCAGTGCACCATCTGCACCATCTCTTCAACTGTAATTATTCCGTCTCATAAACCGTGTTTGATTCGTAGCAAATCCACGCAGACGTCTGCCATCTTCCCCAACTCCCACCACAGATTCTGAATCAAGAGGTTCGCATTTCGGGAGCCCAACTTACTCCACAGTGGCTAACCTACTGATGATTGAATTAATTTGCATATGCTCATCCATCATCTATTCATCTCGTACTTTGCGCCTGTTGGCCCTATGGTCGACAAAGAGTGTTAGGCTTGGTGGACGATAGTCTATTTCTAGCGCAAAGCTCAGCCACTTAAGTTTACGCATTCTTGGATGGATAGTGGACTCTTTTCGTCGTCACTGTTGAATGTCAGCTTAGTAATTGCGTAAGTGCATACCCGTCGATGCTGTCCAACGCATGTGTTTGAATACAGACATCGGCTTTCAGTTATTTGAAGGCCCTTGAGGTTTTTTATTCTAAACAGCCATTTTTTACCGCCTCATAGTAACACCGTTCTCGCAGTCTCCGTGAGTACGCCACCATTACGCTTCAGAGACTTGTCTGTCGATGGAGGGGGTTTACGTGAATGCAAATCAACTTAGCCTTAGAGATGTGGATCACCAGTTCATTCTGTATGTCCCCGCTGCCGTTTCTGTGGCTTACTAACTACGTAGTCTGTCCATTACTGTCTATAACTTATTTATTTCTTCTGAAATCCATGTGATCACAGCCTTATTCTAATGGCACTTTCCAACAAAGTGTGTTCCAAAATACCTGATAGGGCGCCATATACACAACTTTATCTGAGGTAGGATTTCGTAAGCCGTTTGTGTCATTTCGGAAACAAATACCGTCGTTTAGAGGCCTATACTGCATTTCATACGATCGCCTTCAGTTTTTAAATGACAACAAATACTGAACTAGTCCGAGCTGATACTCAGACAACGATGATTAAAAAGTGAATCAACGAATGCGTTAGTCTCCCTGTTACTATTCTTAGATCACATAGATCACTTCCTACCTTTTTTGTAGAACGCCCTTATACCTTGTAGGTTGTTGTGTGATGACGTAGACGGAGGATTCGATTTCAACATGCGCGACACGTTTGTCTGATGGAACCTGTGTAGTAATATGGGAGTACATAGAATTTGCACGCGTACTGTAGGTTCGAATTTCAATTAGGAGGAATTGTTTCTTATCAAAGTTCGATTGGTGTTATCGTAGCAATTGCAATAGGACCCTAGGCAACCGGTATATCAGTCATTGAACGTGATCTAATGATGTGACGGAATCTGTTCGCAATTTGTTTCTCACAGAGGCCGCTTCTAAGGTGAGATTTTTGAGAGTCACCGCAACCTTTGGCTGAAGAACCAGATCCACAAGACCTTCCCCGCGGTTGTTCGTTCTGGAGAAAATCTACATGCCTTTGTGATATTTATTTAAGGGATAATGTTCCTCACTAGAATCAGGTTTGCTGTTCCTGTTGCAAGTTTACTCACAATGTAATCGAGCCCGTGGCCCTTTGCGAGGTCCGAGTTAGTCGGCCCTGAGCTTACCACCTTCAAGTGAAGCTTTGGTGAACCACGCGATTGTTACTGACACGGATAGTTGAGTCATAGTATAGTGGATTATCAAACGGGATGTGAGAGTATTCCAACACTTGGCGGAATACCTCAACGCGGGGAAGAGGTCTGTCCAGAAGCTCAAAGCGAGCAGATCGGGGACAACGGGGGCGACCGGATGAGTCATCGCTCGACTAGATCGGACTAACAGACGAGGAGTGGCAGACGGAAACTCCCTCGTAGAAGGCGCAGATCACACACATAAACCGGGCAGAAGAACACAATGTGTGATCGAAAACCTGGGCGTGTTGTGGACTGGAATGATGACTCATAAACGCGAACGCATACGCAGCGTGGTAACTATCGGGCCGGACAATAGATTGTGCTTTATTGGACGCCTTCTCGCTACAATAGTAGCGTTATGTTCACTATGTCGCCTATCGACCGTGCATCGAGGTTTGGGAACTCTGATTATCCGACTACTGTCATCCCAATTCAAAAACGTTGACGGTATCCAGGTCATTTGACTTATTTGTAGATCTTTGCAACGATTGTCGCGTGACGTAAATGCAGAACTTTCACTTCTGCATATTCATTCCACTGTAAAAAGAGCTGACTCGACACATAATCAGATAGATTTTTAGGGCGACAAACTTAACAAGTTAGCCTGTAGTGTTTTTTGCGAAGTGTCAAAATTATCTTTCCGTCATAAGTTAGATATTTTGTTTTCTGAATGAAACATCTTTGTCATATTGAGTTTACTGATGAGTAGTAGGGGATTTTTGTTTTTCATATAGATTGAACATTACTCACAATTGATCGCAGTTGTCGCATTCCCATAAACTTTCCAGTTGGCTCCTTTCAAAAAGAAGCACTACACTCGAGTTTCGCTCTCATTAGAGCTCGTCAGTAGTGCATATCCTTCATCATCATCATCATCATAGACAGCAATACATCGGTGGTTCACACTGATGCTTGACTGCCACACAACCACGAAGAACATATCCTTACCACTGCCGGGACTAGAACTCCGGCCATGCTTTCACGAGCCAACCGTGTTTACCACTGCGCCATTCATTTCAGATTAGGTGCGACTGAATTATCATATGTGAACGCTCAGCCAGTTTCGCTTGTGAGTGATGATCACAGAAATCACTGACTGTTTGAAAGGGGTCGACTGGAAAGTCTATAGGAATGCGACAGCTGCGATCAATTGTGGGTGATGTCCAATCTATATTGAGTTTAAACGAAATGAATCAATAATATTGTCTCGATATTCGCTTAACGTCCTAGAGATTCACGTGTGAAAGTTTTAGGTTTCCAATGAATTCAAACCAACCAGTTCATTCAATTTTCGACCACCTTCACCTAATTACTCGGTACGGTATTTTCCTTCTCTACTGAACAGCCTACAAGACAGGACATCACTCACTTTTGGTTGTAACGACAACGCCTTCTTCGAGGATCTTATCCCACTAGACTATCCTTAATCTGTACCAGGTTATCTCTTGTGAAACATGCCGCTATCCAAGTGTTTTGAAATATTTTTCCGCGCACGTGCATGAAAAGATACCGTGATTGACTCAGTCACTTGAACAATATTCGGCACAATTATGAAACTACGCTCAAGCCCTTCGATGCAATGGTTTTAGCCATAGGTGTACCTATTTTAACGAAATGCACGTCGCCGCTTCGAGTGACGTTCATACTTTCCGTTATCACCCGGTCAGGACTGTTTGGTCAACGGTCGGACCTCTAGCCACACAAACAAGAAATGAGACAAGTGTTCAAGGCCTGAACCGATAAGCCCCTACTTTACCATTCGGCCTCTTTTCGTATGGAATGGCGGTGATCACCTGTCGTTGACCATTGAATCGTGTAAAGTGCTGGGTTGCTTAGACTTCGATGCTACTAATGGATGGTTGTCAAGGTTTCGAGTGAGATATAACGCCACTTGTAGTCTTCCGCTTGGTAAGGTGAATGATGGAGTTGTTTGCTCAAGTCTGACGCTGGAGATATGGGGCACTCGAATAAAACAGCAGATGGGGAGCAAGCTCTGACGTTCTCCAAATTCCTGCGTCAATTTGTAATACATTTGATTACCGACATTTCACTCACAGTAATCGATCTGCAATTTGTTATATACTGGGAAAGAAACACTATTCTGTTAAAATATTTTACTAAACAGCGTATTTGCGTTGTTATACTTACTGCCTTCATCAAAAATAGAGAAGGTGGACGGGCACAATTCTGGTATTACGGTCAGCCTAGAAGAATCACCCCTCGCCAGACCATTTTCGATTACCTCTGAGCGTTCCCTCCAAATTAAAGCACCGTGCTAGAATAAACTTTCATTGATAGATTGCTTCGTGAGGTCTTATCTTGCTCGTTTTTTCAGTGAATATATAGGTAACTGTCTTCGAAGTCAAGTTCCTAACCTCCCTTCCATTACTTCGCTGGTGAGAAACATACGGTGTGGTCGTTTGCAATTTCTACTGCTGGTTTGATCCATTTTCAAACCCAGCTAGCAAGACTGATCTCATTGACAATCGTTAAACTTAGGAGTTTCGTGGACTGCAGCGCACTGTTGTAACAGTTTGTTTCCAGGACTAAGGCTAGCTGTACTCCTCTCAGAAATTGTGATCGGTGCTCAGTGAATTTTTGTACGTAACAGTTTAAATTGCTCGACATGTTGTGCTTGGCGCGAATGATCATATTTCATATGACGCATTTGTCAAAAGTTTTTTTTTCAACATCTCAGTATGCACATTAACGCTTTCCGACTTCTTCGATATCATATATTCTTAACTGATAAATTCAAGTTCTTCCTAATGATATACCCGGTGGCACGCAGTTATAGCTTAAGCGCCGTTAAACTTAGCATGTACACCACACTTTCCATGTGTGAAATACTGCGTCAACATTCAGCACGCACCCATTTCACACATTGGTGTTTTATTGAAGAAAATCCATGGTGTGTAGACAATTGGGATCAACTAGCGATGTAACTTTTTATGTGGATACACACATGATCGCCCACGAAATCGATCAGATGGTATCGTGGCTCGAAGCGTCACACACCAGTGAAGAAGAAAATTCTAAAAGAAATTTGTATTATCAAACTCCTCTAACCATATAGTCGTTGACGGATTATCATCCAATATTCAAAAGTGCAGCTATTCTACACCCGGCCTGCGAGATATCTGCCATAAACTTTTGTGCGATGGTGGTGCCCGTGGATCTACTTCACAGGACATCACTTCACTCGATGTTTAATCATCGTTAACGCCGTACTACGGTTCTTGCTTACTCGGACAAAAAATGAAGGGCGGCAGTTCACGTTACTCAGCCGGCTCATTCCACGTATGAGAAATCCATGGATCTGAATTCACTACCTTTTCCACACGCTCACTCGCCCCTGGATACCGATCGCTTGAACACCCTTTGTCGAACATAGCTGATTCCTCGATTGATCGTTTTTCTCAGGAGTCTACACATTTTTTTTTGTTTGGCTTAACTGATGTTCAAGTTCTGCGCACCATATGCGGCTGGGAAAATAATGGGCCAGTATAATTTTGTTTCGAAAAGAGTACCGTTTTGTCCATTTGCCTTAATACCGATTTAATCCATCGTTGACAGAAATCACTGTATCATACTTTTCTCTTGTGTTTTTAATGGGCTCCACGATATTTTTTTGATTTATCTGTCATTGCGCCCCCGAAGTAGTATTCGTCGCGTATTAGAAAACATCTACGGTTCCACAGTCCGGGGAAGCTGTCGATGACTTCAGAATTGCAGTGAGCCAGATACTACTGTGAGGCGACTTGAACATCCACGTAAAGGTGCGCTAGATGACTGGGTACTTTTGTTTTGACATGCTCGGTCATTCTAATCGAAAAATGTTGGAAGTAATTGTAACGAGTTCCTAAGGCCTAAATCCTTGACGTTGTCGACAGCGACCAATCCACTCCTTCCAGTTAACTAGATTACGGGTTATG
Source organism: Paragonimus kellicotti (assembly GCA_014220965.1). NCBI lineage: Eukaryota > Metazoa > Platyhelminthes > Trematoda > Plagiorchiida > Troglotrematidae > Paragonimus > Paragonimus kellicotti. The sequence continues at coordinate 44,694 of LOND01001372.1, read as the reverse complement.
CACGAGCTGAGCTCCCATCATCTTTTATTGTAGAATGCACATTCCATCGCACATCCTGGAATTCTTATTTGCATGTTCCTCCGTTGACCTTCCTTAAGCAAACTCGTCGCACATTAGTTCATCCCCAGCATTCTGATTGATCGAAAAATCTAATCCTTATCGCCTAGAATGTTAGATGGGAATACGTTGAGTCTGGTGAGTCAATGAAGGTCATAGGTAGGGTTGAGTGAGACTCGTCCACTGGATGATTGGCCAATCACGTGGACGATGGTTACCGAAGTGAGGATGTCAACTAACACTAACGATTTTCTCTATTCAATCGGGATGAACGGTTACTCCGCTAGTGCATGCACGTAAAAGTGTAGCGAATCTGACTGGAGATAATGTATTTTGCATACGTATCGGATCCGCTGCGAACCCGTTTTTGTCTGACCGTGTGTTGTGAACCCCCCCCAATCGGTCACCAGTTGGTAACTGCAATGGGAAATGTTGGTCAATCAGAGTGCACCGAAAACGAACCGCTCGGCTGTGCCTCACAGTGTAGGACCATCTACAACGTTGTTCACAGTTTAGCATTTCTGACAGCCTATAACGGCCTTGCAGTTCAGTATTTCATATTACCCTTCCGCACATGACAGCTCACCAGCAGTGATACCGACTCCCAACTGCCCGGTTATGGGTTTGGGTTTCAGTTACGTCAACTGTCATTAAAGTTTGGGCTGTTTTACGACTTCCAGCACATTTGTGACCTAACCCGTGGTATGCTATCCATTGCCTTGTGTTGTACAAGTTGAGAATCTCATTTTGCACTTATTCCTACTGTATAAGCGACAGTAATTTTTTTTTTACAAATTCTGGTTTCGCAAATTGTGTATCTTACTGTGATACAACACTTAGCTTAGCGCGACGTGCATCGGTTGCCCATATAACCGAACAAAGAATATACAGCCACAAAATCCACGATTACCCTCATTTGAGATAAGCCAGAATCAGTTTAAGAAATCACTCCGGAAATACTGGTCGGAACGGAGTACTTTCAGTTGGCGCGCGCGACAAAAGCTTTCCAGTGACTTACGTTTCATATTATATCTTCGTTTTTTTCTTTAGCCTTTTGCTTAAAGACTCCGACTTCTGATGTTTTTTGGGCAGCTCTCGGCAAGTTAATCGATTCGGTGTTTATTCCCCCCAAGTCTGACATTTCGTTCTGTGTTTCATACTGATGAATAATCGCCATATTATCATGAAAGGGGTTTTATTTAGAAACAGAGAAGGAAAGGAGGAACCGCTGTTTAAACGGGAGTTGTCAGTGTCGGTGTATCTACACTTCTCAAATGTTCCATTCATAGAACGGACGTCATCCAGTCTAGTGGAGAAACGTTTGTAACTGAAATGTCCAACTCGACAACCATGAACTCGCCAACACTCATGAATTATCTCCCTCTTCGTGGTTCCCCCTTTTCGACTGATTGTTAAACGAGTCTGTTGGATGATCCCTAAGCCTGTTTGTAACTGCACGTCAGAGATGTGTATCATTTGCTGCTCGCGACTGCAGTCATAGCCTTCCTGTTGGTGCATCATGTACAATGTTGATTCCGTCGCTTGACCGATACGGTCCCTATATATCTCGTGGTGGTCATTTAAACTCGCCGTCTTCAATGCTCAGGCACTCATCCAACTAGGCTAGCAAGCAGCATTTGTACGAATGTTGAAGGCCCTCGTCATCGCTCTTTTTTCTTGTCGCAGCACAGCTATGGGATTTTAGCACGGTGTCACATTTGTAATCTCCGCCAGCTAGTTAGCCATGCGTATATAATCTGCGCTTGTCCGGAGACCCTACGGTTCAGGCCAGTGTTGGAGTTCTTATAGATGCGCAGACAGAAATAGGCGCTATTTAACTGGATCCCATCAACAACTATCCTGGGGCTGTCAGACCTGAAAGTCCAGTTTAAACATTGAGACGCCCGTCATACTTGATGTTTCTGGCGATGCGGTATTCGTTCTCACAGATTAATTCTGACGCTAGCAAAGATTAATTTCCTTACTAACCCATCATTCTTCCTTATTATTCATGGCACATGGATATGATAGTGCCAGTTAAGAGCTTGAATAATCTGTTAAAAAGGCTACGTAGTGGCAAATGTGAAAACGAGGAGCGTTTATTACAGCTTCATACTAAAAAGATGCGTTCTCAGTAAATACTACTTTTAGGCGCTCTGCAGTTTTTAGCTATTACAACTGGCCACCGTATCGCTATAAATTATCGATGATGTGGCTTTCTCAAAAACTGTAGGTCATCCTGAAGCACCAATCTAGTCTTTGCTCATACACTTGTATATGCCCTGGTCGAAATGCCAGCGGATTTACTGTGGAAACTGGGTCATCGAAGTTGTTCCAGATGACCAGGGTTTGACTAGCATCATTCCCAATTTTAGAGATGCAACTCACTGTGGGATTAATCCGATCCCTATTGCGCCGAAGCTGTTGTACTTCACCGACTAAGCTAAACGCATGAACGACATGTCCGTGAGGAACAAGCTGGGTTTTGCCCTGGTGATGAGTGCACTGATCACATCTTCACACTCTCTTAGATACTTGACCGCCGCCATCCGTGTAGACGAGCGATATTTGTTGTCCTTTCGGATATCAAGGGACCCTTGGTTCATTTGACAAGGCTGCATCCTAAGACAGCCTTTCAGGAAAAGTGTGCTAATAACTATAGTGACGTTTTGAATGCGATTTTCTGTCAGACCTCTTGTCGAGCTAATGTTATCTAGCCTCTCCAGTTGCTCCATGTCTTCGAGTTTATGTAACTAACCGCGTTACATATAGGATCCGTCTTCAGCGAGAGCTGAACATCAAACCCATAAACGTGAATTATCAGTGCGCCGGTATATTCAACAATTTGTTGTATAATCTGGTAGATTTCTGATTGCAACTTTCGAATCTCTCTCGTTTGTTGCTGATTTCCAACTCTCGATAGACCAGCCTGATTTTGTTCCCAGAAAGTGGGCAGCGTACAGCTGATCGCAGGATCCAAATGTAGATTGAGGTCAGGCCTCTTCAACCCCTGCAGCCTTGATCAAGAAAGGAACGAACTTTCAGTTAGAATCACGTTTTTCGTGCAAACAGAATTCGTTCAGCCCGCTGAGTCTTAATCACACCAAGTGTGCGTACTGTTCACAGATCGTATTCGTTCATCCTGATGTCTTTAGACCTCCCAAGAGTGCCTCACTTCAACCAATCGTCTGTTTTTTGTACGTTCGTGTATCATCACGTATGTGACGTTTGAAATTTGCATATGCAACCGATCTGCTTTTCACTAGCTTCATGGCAAATCGGCCTTGGCAATGAAATAAAATCCATCGATCCTGTTCAATTTAAATGAGTTTGTTCACTGTCGTGGTTGGAAATGTCCCCGTTAGTTAACGCACTCACTCGTCTTTGTTATAGAGTTCGTCTCGAACACGCGTTTACAACTATTGATATCCTGAATGTTCTTCCTTCGCCACCTCATACGCCCTTCCATTTAGCGGTATTTGTTTGCTTTATGCTAATGCACGGTCACACGTGCGCGTTCATTTGTGCAACATTTCCTGGTTGACGCGTGCACACAGCGGGGAGACGGATACACCCGCACATGTTTTTTATATTTGTCCTCTGCTGTTGTTTATTCGTTGCCTGTCTTCCACTCTGTCACGTTTAACTGTATTCTTCTGGCACACATCATTGTTGACTAAAGTGTACACGTGTGGTTGCGTGCGTGTACACCTTCGGGAAGACTAAGTATTCGTCGCCTGCTCAAACCACCTTGTTGGCTGGTGTCTGTTCGGCCGTTTTGTGTATTCTTCAGTCATTTGCTTCGCTCGTCTCGCTAGGTTGAAGGTAACACACGACCAGTGGTTTGATGTATCTGTACGCACATAGCTACTCGCGCATGCGCACACCATCTCAGGATACTGCGCACAGTCCTCAGGATGTCACCTAGTTTGGATCTTTCTGACACAATAATCCGAAACTAATAGATCATAAATGCCAGACGTCTTCATCACTGATCTTTTCTATTTCAGTTAGTTGGCAAGGTATGTCATCAGTCGTAAGCTCTTGAGAGTTGATCGGACCCAATTTCATCGTGACAAGTTTACTATACCTTTTCTGTTGGCGTTGGTTACTTTCCGTATTACTTGCCTTTGGTTTACGGACATAATCACGTTTGATTGCAGCGGAGGTGATCGCCAACGCATCACCGTGCTCAGCAGATGGAATTTATTGGGTCGAACATCTCGTATATCCCATCGTATGGTTCCATCAGGGCCCTATTTAAGGTTTCGAGCTGAACTGGGGACTATCTCGCAGCAGCTTAATGACAGCTTGCTACTGAGGCAAAAGAACAGTTGGTGTCAAGAATTGGCTTCATCGGTTCAATTCGCCCAGAGATCCACAACATAGACTCACCATCTATATGAACTTATGGTCAACTTTTCTTTCTTTCACGATGGACTGAAGCTGTATTCGATTTAACGCAGCCTGTTTTTGACACCGTTACTTTATTACTTCATTGTGATGAGTCGCGCGTGGAACTATTCCTCAGATATCCCTTGTCGGATTCGTTTTGACCGATTTTGACATTCTGTTTCTCGTGTTTCGCATACTGACGTCAGTTACACGCTTTTTTATTGTCTCGTGTCTAGTTGGATCGATTTTATTTTGTTGCTAACGTTTATTCATGGATGAGTGGTCTTCTCGCACTGCGTTGTTTCGGACTGGTCCAGATGGTCGCATTTCGACCACTGTTCTATTAATCCTTTCTATGTGATTGGACTATGCTACCCAGTTGACGGTATTCTAACCCACGTATCGTCTTGTATCGATTTAGTCATGTGATCTGATTAACGAATTTGGATTGGCTATAATTCACCCTGAGACCCAGTTCTTTGACAATTTTTTTTATCATTCATTCAACCTTAGCCCAGTTTCATTTCGTCCGCCGTAGAACGATGTGCAAGACTGCACACGTCAACATCACTTTAACAAACTTCACTCTCGTCTCAAGTATCCATGTCACTTGTCCGATGTAGGCTTACACTTCAATTAGTTTTTTTTAAACACAAACTAAGTTCTTACAATAAGTTGTATATTCAATCCAACTGTCTTGACAAGAATTTCATCATCGTAAACAACCTTTGGTCTGTAGCACGATACTGGCGGATTTCAATATTCGTCCTTTAGTTCCGAACAACTGATCCGGCCGTTGAGTAGACAACATCAATTGAGGTAATATCAGTTTTTAGTCGCTTATTTCTGGCTGCGACCGGTTCACATCATCGGTGCCTAGTTTAATGTCAACCTCAAATAATAGGACGGCTACAAACTGAGCTAACCATCAGTTTCTACCGTAGATTTTATTGCACACCGCATAACGGAGCGATGTTTTTTTTCGCACACTACTAATGCAATCAGCAAATCACCTGCCCTTTAAAGTCCTTTTCTCATTTATCTAATTTCAGAGAGCCATTATCATCATAGCTCGCAATACCGGAATGTCTACGAGAGCATAGAAGAATGCGAGGTAAACTGTTGTGTTTCACAAGCTGATCTGAACTTTCTGGCCGCTCCAACTTCTCCGGATAACCCATCCGTTCTTCAGAACTCTGCAGATACTTCTCCCAAATACTCATCTGACGACGCCAGTGAGAAGGGCCTCAAATCTTGCTACCACTCACTTTCGGGTCGTTGTAACCACTTATCGTCCAAAAGCCCGTCTGAATATACTGTTTTGTCTTCTCATGCACCGCCACTTTCCACTTTGCGCACGTTGTTCACATCCTCTGAATCTTACGTCACCAGCAGGAGTAGCCGTGGTAGTACAGACACTCATTTATATCTCGTTCCTTCACATTCAAGGTCTAGCTCAACGTCCAGGGCAACATGTAGAGTTCAGCTATCTCATTCAGTATTTTACTGTTGCTTTCTGATCATCGTTTTCTATTCCCCTTCTTTTTTCTTTTCTCTCACCACGGTTCACTGTATGCGGCTAGATTGTACACACAGGACTGAATCCAATGAACACTGTAATATTACCTTTAACTTAAACCCACTCACTGTTCTTACGGCCTGTTTCGATCGTCATTCGTTTCGTATAATGAACCACCCATATTCAATCTTTTACACCAGTTATCATCCTATATCACTTGGGCCATAGATTACAAGCTCAAAAGGAGGTCTTTAAAAGGTGGCCCATGTATTTTATCTCACTTGCAAGCTCGGATTCCCAAGCTGTCTGGAAGTCTGTTTAATTCACAACGTTGATGCTGAAGACCTAGTTAAGCGTATTGCAAAGTAGTCTGTGATCCAACCAAAAGGGCGTATATTGTTTCGCCTTTTGTTTGTCGGATTTATCGTACACATCAGATTGCCTTTTCATATTTAGTCCTCCGACCTAGCTCGCTAGTTTCCACCCGTATCCAGCAATCGTATATTTTGTTACTTCTTCCACCCTACTATATTGTAATTGTTCATCTCTTGTAAGGCTTCCTACAAAAGCTGATTTCGTTTTGTGGCTTATTTCTAAAGACAGTTCATCTGTTACCGTTTGTCCGTCTTTCCTTTTCAATGTACTTTCTTAGCATTCCCCCACTCGGCCATCCTTCCTGATCGCGCTCAGGATTCAAGCTTGCAATCTTAGTTTATTTGATAGACGGGCCCAATTTACCACTTCATGCTTTTTCTTGCTTGTTCCTGCATAAACGCCCATACCTTCTGAGTTTTTTCTGTGTGGGCCGGAAGTATGAATGTTAGTCAGACAGATTTTGGTCTCGGTCTCTATTTCCTGATTTTTTTCATTTACTCCATCTGATGTTAATATTTTACTCTTTCTCGCGTTAGATTTCCATCCGTATACGTGATTGTTCAACGAGTGTTGTGAACGCAGTTGCGATCTCTTATCACCTCTTTCACTCTTGAATCATTATTGTTATGCACTATTGTGTGTGCGTGCGTGTAAATGCTTACTTAGTACCAGTGTGAATCCGCTGTTAAGTTTGTCTTAGCTGCACTTTTTTCTACATTTATAGCTTTTGGCTGTGTCGTTCGAACAAAACCACAGTACATCGAAATCCGTTCCGAAGTCAGTGTGTAGATACATACGATCACTTACATGCTTACTGTTTTGACTAGCTCTCCCGTAGGTGATTCTATTTTAGGTTTTTGATGCTTTGTACAGTGCTAATCTGTCTGGTGTTTGTGAAACTTCATCATTTCCAATGTGATAGTTATGCGCGCCCCCTGATTCCGATGTCGGTTTGTTTTTTCTACCGGGCTGTTTTTTACATTCACGTGCGTACTCGATAAATCACTCTATACATGTATATGTATGTTGCTATGCAGGCTGTTCCTTAAATTGAGGATGCTTGTCAGTGGCTCACCATCTTATCACTCCCTCTGTATTAGCGCCCTAGAGTTTCCACTCTAAACCCTCTTGTTTCTATTGTAGGCTGTTCTGCCGTTGTATAATAAAAATGTGATCTCTCCAACTATCATGCTGGGAATGACTTTTCGGTCACGCTGAAATGGGCTCGTCTGAAATGTTTTATACGGTGCTACCTCATTAGCCATATATATTGAAATAGACGTATGGATAATAGATGTTTTTGTATTCGATCTAAAGTTTTTATGTTTCCCCGGTGGACGCATTTTGGTTACCAGTATCTTCTGTGGGTCTGTTGACGGATATATCGGCTTAATATCAAACAGAAGGTGGAACTTCTTTAATGTACACTCTGGAATATACCTGTGGAACATACATTATCAGTTTCCATTTAAAACCGGACTTTTGGAACAGCGTGACCTGCTAGTTGGGAAGTCAAACGTGATAGATATGACTGTTACTACACAGGTCACGATCGGAAAATGTTATCAGGATCCGGCACAAATACACGGCATCCTTCCAAATTGCCTTGCTCACATTACCTAGATGACTGTGAATAACTTGCCACAGCAAGCTAACAAAGTGTCAGATTCCCCCGCCTCGGACTTGAATGAGGTTCAGCGAGCCATTGGACGGATTAGACATGCACGTTGAACCTTTGACTAAATGAATGAACACAGTTTGCTTTACTCCGTCAGCAAGGAAGACGCATGGCTTCCGCACTCGACTCACTGCATTCTCATTTCTGTACACCTCGGTATTGTTCGTTTGGGTGACTTGCTGAATCTACGGGATTCTTCAAGTTACAGATTTTCTCGCTAACCCACCTTTCCCGATTTCGCTCGACCGATCCCCCTGTCCAGAGCACTATAGTCGGCACCAACCAAAACAAACAGCCCCGATCAGTATGATTTTGTCCTCGATAGACTGAAGTTTCTGTTCTCTGACCTGGTATTACCAAGTTAATTCACATGGCAACAATACTGCATCGATGCTTCGTTGAGTGTTGTTAAAACATTTCGCTATATACTCCTAATCTGCTACTATGCAGTTGAAAGCATCTGTCTTACTTGCGATGGTACCTGTAATTTCTTAACCATCGAGGCTTTTCAGCCAATGTGATCTAAACGTGCTTTTTGGGATTGAGGTCAGATTATCGAACCACTGACGATGTGATCGTCGAAGGCCAACTCACTTCTAGTAAGATGACTATTGATTCACAAGCTGATCGAATCAACGTCAGCTTGTGATGGTGGGAACTTTATACCATCACGAAATAATTTACCCTTGAATTTCCATGTGTATGTCTCCCAGACAGATACCTATATACTCGTGTGTTTGGATAAATGTATGACATGAACCGGTAATATGTTGAAACACGTTACACGATGAGTGTTCCATACCACAAAGTCGTCTATTTTAAGCGGTTGACGAATCCGCCGGCAGAATCCTGAAAAGCGATAATCCAACTTTGCACACCTTCCGATTATAGGGCTTTTGGCACCTAGAGGGATTTGGGCATCATCTCTGTCGAATTGTGCAGCGGTTTTTGTCGCTGTAGCATTGTAACCCGATCGGTCCATCACGTTTTTCAATGTACCCCTGGTTTCGTCCACTTGACCATCGCAGTTTATGTTTTATGAGTAAATGAGCGGTTGGTCAAAACAAACTAAGCTACTGCGCGGTAGCGGTTGATGGTGGGGTATCTGCACTTGGCTCATTTTACCTCATCATCGCGTTTTCAATTACGAATGAATTTTCTACATCAATCCGTACCTTGGCTATAACGTGCAAAACGGGTAGGTGTTGGAAAAGCACGTGAACGAATGCACTACGTTTTCGAATGTATGCAACGGATAACGAAGACATCACAAACTTTTTCATCTGCATGCAGGCGGGATAGTCGGTGTCACGTGGCTCTCGCCGTCAA
>LOND01001372.1:1143-34794 GCA_014220965.1 Paragonimus kellicotti | reverse complement strand
AACCTTTATTCCGCTATGCTCATTGTTGGCTTAGTGACCCTAACTATTTTTTTCGGTTACTGTCCTATTTTCTGATTCGAGAATGTTTTTAGGTCACTACGCACCATATAAATACCTTGTATTTTTCGCCTTGTGCACACGTTTTGGGACGGAACAAAGCTGTTTTTTGCACGCGTCTTTTGGTTTGTCTTGGGAGCAAATTACGGGGACAGTCGCGGTATTTTCGGGACCGAGATTTTTCCGTGTTAATTATTACCAGAGGAGAATCCGATTTTTGTCAAGCGCACTGCTATATCGAGGACGAACCAGCGTATCCTTTCGAGGGTTTACAACAGAAGTTAATTTACGACCGCGCTGGAGGTAATGGAACTCAGCCATTCCAAGCTGGTAGTAATCGTTGAAATGGTCTGTTGTGACCAAGTATTGCTTATTGTTGAATGCAAAAATGTCTGCAGATAATATTTGCCAGGGTCTTTTAGGGATTTGACGCATCAGCATCGTTTCCTTGGTTTGTTTCGAGTCAACAGTCCGACACGCATTACAGCTCTGTATGTAGTCCCTTATGGAACTCGACATCTGAGGCCAATAGAAAAGCTCCTTTGCCCTCCGGACACAGCTGTTTACTCCCGTATGTGCCAAGTGAACATGCTCCAACATCTTCCGCTGAAACGTTCTCGTAATTGCAATTTTTCCTCCCCTGAATGTCAAGCCGCCTTCCTGGATAAATTGATCACGATCACTGTAGAAGACTGCTAGTTCTGCAGTGTGGATGGGCGATCACACCGTACCCTTCGCACTACTGCTATTCAGTAGTAATGCATAAGCATGGATTTGGACACTGAAGTAACCACGGGAAAAATAGACGAAGAAACGTTGGAGTGCAGCTTGGCATGAAATGGTTCTCGGTACATACAGGAACTGGGCATTGGCGACCATTGCAACCTTGATGTTTTGAGATCAGTGTTGTATGCAAATGTTTGTTTGTTGTGTTGAAGCGCACAACCCGTGTTGGTGTCCCGAGTAAACATCCCTTGGCCATCCGCTTTGTTGGCGCACGACAATTTGGGCAAGTGTTTCTTATCGTGTGGCCACCCGTTTCTAATAGTTTCAGCCAGACGTTGTAACGTAGCGTCCTGTGCCGTCGCTTCTTTTAGGTCGGTGATTAGGGCGGTTTCCGTCATAGTGTAATCCATAGCCGCAATAGTGTCAAAATGAAGCTCTTCGCAGGCGGAACCTTTTCCACAAGCTCTGGACAACCTGGCTGATAGATCAATTCGCCCGTCTTATTTTTACATTCCTATTAGCATTCTCTGTAACCCTCTTGATGTTGCGGATAACACTTCCCTCGGTATGGAAACTACCATTTTATGGTCTGTGTGAACCATTATTTTTCGACCAAACGTATAAGTGCTGAACCGTTTCAGGGCGAATATCACTGCCAGCATTTCCTTCTCAATTTGCGCATAGTTTCGCTCAGCAGGTGAAAGACTCCTGCTTCGGTAGTCTACTGGTCTTCCGTTTTGTAATAATACCGTCCCCAGACCAGTTTCACTGCTATCACATTGAATGACCAGAGATAATGCAGGATTGTAGTAGTTCAATATAGGGGCCTTGATAATAACTCGTTGGATTTCATCGAATGTTGTCTGTTGTTCTACCTCCCATTTCCATGAGTGACCGAATCCAGAGGTACTTGAGGTGGACAAAATGACCACAAGGTGTCCATCAAAATGGTTGAACAGCATAACTGCTGAAAAAGGACACCTGAACATTACGAGTATGATGGGCCGACCGTTCCTAAGGCCTACCGATAGATGGTCCATATGCCTGCGAACATACGATACACAATCAGTGACAGCTTTTGTGTGTGGCAAAGCTTCGATGACAGCTCAATTTCCTTGAGATTCACCACCCTGAACAACGGAATCTTCACATCTTAGTAGCCCCTCTGAATGAGTTCGGCCTCGTCAAAGCCAACGATAATTGTTCTACGCATGGATATACAAAAACAAACTGCCTGTCTGTGTGCCAACTTCCACCACATGGGTGATGTAGAAGCTGGTTACTATCTCAATACAGCCGTTTTTTGGTATTGACCAGGGAACATGGATACGTGCAGGGCATTCTGAAGTTACCGTACAATGGGACTGCGCGACGGACCTAACCAAAGTGGACATCTCAGCCTAGTGTTTTATCCTCCGTGATGCACAATTCGTTTCCTATCCGAGATTTTGCGTTCATTTTTGGCTGTCGATCCTGCGTGTTTGTTCATAACGTTGATACGTAATTGTCTCCTTGTTTGCTGTTGATGTCATCCACGTCATTTACTTTTCTTTTCGAGAATATGTAGACAAGCACAATGCAGGTAATTTAAGTAGCATTTTGAGTAGTGTACGTTTTTCCTGGCTGTTCATCATTCCCAACCGGTTGTGCAGTGTTCAGACACAAAACTTGCGAAACACTGCTGGGGGACTATGTATTGTAATAAATTTTAATGTGGCTGTAGTTGACTTCCTCTAACTTTATGGTTGCTTTCGCCTGAATACATTTAGCATTTTATTTGTCATCATAACGCTGCCAACTTGACAATATGTACAGTATCCGAAAACGGATGTTTCAGTAAATACTCGGACTTCGAGCTTGTATCGAACAGTAAAGTTCAAACTTAGTTGGATCCATCGTCTGCACTCCGGAAGTCAATGGCTACTTAATTAGTCTGAAGGTAGTACAATATACAGCGTGTTTGCATTCGCCGTGGACATTTCTGTCCATTGTTCATTTCGGCTTATTTTTCGCTTTCATCAAAAGTGTCTTCATTATTTTTCTATTCAAATAATATCTGAAGTCAGCTGCTCGCATCTGCTGTCCTGCCACCAGGCCGTCGGCCCATGCCAATTTCATCGATAGAAACTGAGCTGCCATTGTGCAACCGAGCGCACATCCCTAACCACTACATTTGTAATCGACGGGCCAGCTACAATAACAACTGTGACAACTATAGTTAAAACTTTCGTGAGCATTCATGCCAGGTTCCAAGCCCACTGTTCAGCCATCATCAGAAGGGCGATCAGTGATACAACATCTCAAACACGATAGATAACCATGAATCGCACTTGCCTACTTGGTTATCCGCCAACTGTATCTTTTCTGCTACTGCGTTCTTCCCGTAGGTCATCTTTATGAGTGTAACATTAGACTGGTGACTTGCGTTTGTCATACCGAAGCGACTGTCGTTTGAAAGTGTACCACAGAACAATTTAGTTGAAAGTAAGTGCATGTGTATCGTAGTTGATAAAGGGACGTGTCATTACATTACCCCTATCCGTTTGTGTACACACCCCATGATAAAGCTGATAACCAAAAAATATTTTACGGACGATTGTATTGCGGTACTCAGCAAAGGGACCATTTTTCGTGTGCATCCTACAAATAGCTATTGCACGTCATAGTATTAGAAAGTTATGTGATATTTCTTTGTTCTCAATGAGTTATTGAGAAAAACGGTATAAATGATCTACTTGACCACCCTTGCACGTGGTCCACTAGTGTACACTAATAATGTATATTTATTCCGGTTCGTTTTTGAAGTCTACTGCATTGTTTTGGCATGTTCCTCAAGTAAACTGAAATGAGCTTATCTCAGATCACTCTATCCACGCCTCAATGCATCCCTCAACTGCAACACTGAGAAGTAGACTCTTCAAAGTGGGCCCCTGAAGTCCTCAGTCGGGTTTAGCTCAGGGCTATACGCTAATTAATCAGACATATTCCGTGGAAAAGAAACTTCATTCTGACGTGGGGCGTATGCACCGGATAATTTTTTGTGAGAAATTACGCATACACCGTGACGAATTACTGAAAACATTTTCATTCTGCTTTTTTCGGAACGGTCAGTTCACACACAATCAAGAAAATCCCGTCCACTCATCCGTCTTCCGAGCTATATCCCAATTAATCGCTAATCGCTCGACACTGTTCGCTTGTCGAAGTACACCTAATCTTTCCGAAGGTTGTTCCGATCCCAGCTCCGTGCATTGTGACCATCCGGACTGAACTTCTCGTTACTAAAGCCCAGATGATCCAACTCAGTTGTCCGTAAAAATTGAGTCTCTACTCATTTTATGTGATATAGGATGCTTTCATGATAAATGAAAGTGGGCTTCATCGCCACGCACCAACTCAGTCATGGATATTATCAACTCGTCCTTTACACTGTCTTATTGAGATGTTTTGTGCAAGTTTCTTGTCCAGTTTTCGATAACTTTCAGTTAGACTAGTCACTAACTCAAGAACTGCGCTACGATTCCGTTTGAATTTAGAAAACATCCTTTATTCTTATTTGCGTGTTGAAATGAACATCTCTGGAACCACTCGGTAGCACACCCTTACCTCTGAAGTTGTTCGACCACTTCTCATATACTCAGCTACTTCTAATTGTATACCACTCACACTTGATCGCGGCCTTCGCATTCAGATAAGCCTTTCGGCTAGCCCACTTCGAAAGGAAGCACTAGACTCGAGTTTCGCTCTTATTAGAGCTCATCAGTAGTGCATATCCTTGTCTGGATCGGAGTTTGCACTCTGACCCTCGTGCTTGTGAGACTAGCGTGTTTACCACAACGCCAGCAACCTCACAATAGGCATGACCGAATGATCAAATCCGAACGCTCAACCACAACCTTGTATGAATAGTGTTCAGCTTGCCCGATCATTTCGAAAGGAGAATGAACAGAATCACTCTGTTCTATCCAATCGATAACCCCGTGATCAGGACTTCTCAGTTAGGTTGAAGTTACTGTCTTCATTGAACCAACTGAGCATGTGTTGAATCGTGAATGAGAATTCTGGGATTTATCTAAATGTAGAGGCTGTGATCAAGTATGGGTGATGTTCAGTTTGAAACAATCTAAATCTCAACTTCTATTCATGATACTCAGGTGCACTTACTGGAAGTCAGAATATTGTCCGGTTGAACTCACGAAACGTCGTATCTCGAAGCACAAAGGAATTTAGGAGAAACCTACTAGCATACTTCTGATTGAGACCAATGTAGTTGCTTGTCTATCTCTAGGTTATCAGTCCCTGTATATGTTGACTGTCGTGCAAATGTCGTGTGATGGCTTATCCAACGTGCAGTTGACCCGTGTTTTGACGGTGGAAACAATTTATACCCCTGAAATAGTCTTATGTTTTTTTTGCATTCATTTTTATGACACTTTTTCATTAACTCATTAGAAAGAAACGAGTACCAAGCAATTTCGTGCCGTTATTACATACAATGATCACAGTAACACAGGGAAATGTACCGCAAAAAGTCGTTTGTTGAATATCGAGTAGCTTTACAGTTTCGTCACGGGATGTAAATCCACCAATTTTATTCACTTCTACAGACAATTGGTTCTTTACTTTGGATAGAAACCGTAAGTTATTAATCACGTTATCTGCTTGAACGCGGGCAGAGGAAATCATCTGACCTTAAGCCGCTCATAGTAATTTCGTTGGTCCTATTGTTCATTTGGTCAGTAAACTATCTATTGGTTTCCATTATAACGGGCGCTTCTTCCCGATTCATTAATCCAGTAGAAGGTTCCGGTCCATTTTGTTCAGTTGTGACGGTTGAAAGGTTGATCGGCTTTTCAGACCGAGCACTAAGGTTACTGTACCTTACTAGAGTTTTACTTGTAGCTTTATTTGCAGGTTGTGTAGCATGTGGTGAGTTCTTATTTGGAAGATATTTTTTCAGGATGGTAACATAAGTCGCTTTTTAGACATCGAGGAAATTTAACAGTTAACAGTCAGTACCTCCGTTTCCAACAGACTTTTACATGTACAAAGTAGAAGCTGTGTTGAACGGAAAATTTCAGTAATGTGTGTAGTTTGCATATCGCTGCTCTTATAAACACTGTTGAAAACTCGAGTGATTTAAACAAGTTTTGAAATTCTATTCAAATCCATTCCAGCCTAAATTTAACTAGGCAGAGTGAATTGAATACCCTTCTTTCATTCCTAGATATTCTAACCACCTGGATGCCAGAAGACCTGCGTGGAAAGTTTCCGTTCTGTGGAACATAAAATAAGCCTAAGGTCTGACCTTTTTCACAGAGCACGGAAGGCGTTCATCGAGACTAATTAAGTGACAGAAATTTTACAAGCAACTTATTAAAAATACCAACGGTCCAATATATCCAAATAAGATGCAGATAAGAGCCATCCCAAGGAAGGACACGAATGTGATTAGAACTCACTCTTCAGAATGACTACTGATTAACGACAACGCGGAAACATCAGGCAGCCGACTTATCGAAACACTACAACTCTACAAAGCAATATTTCGTACTCCGTACCGGAACGTCACTAATCTGTGCGACACACCAACGGTATATGCAAACACTCATGCATCTTTGTTGGTAGAACTGTGATGAAAAACTGTTAATATTAAAGGGCTGGAGATGACTGGAAACCTCAGGCATCTGTATAAAGGCTGATACAACACCCATAATCAGGGGCGAAGAATGTCATCCCAACTGTACACGGAAATAGTGCATAACGCATTTTGCGTGATTTTTCGGTGCAACCAACACCTTTGTTGAGGTACGTACTATTGTATGCCAAAATCTTATTTTGTAAATTCCAACACAATTTTTCCCCACGATACAGTCACCCTGGTAATCAGTATACCTACGATTCATTTAATATAGATGCTAGTCTCAATGTTCCTTTGGTTTTAGATTGAATTGCTATCTATATAACCGACTTCACACATATTTCTAGAGTATTATCGTCTTTTTTTTTATTTCAGACAACATGCTCTTTATCTTTTGGCATTCCCTTGGTAGTGACCATCAAAATGATTTCCGATAGCTGGGTGGTCTTGCTTATTTGTATCCGAATGAAACTCTCTATGTAGCGTGAATATTTTAATCATTCCCTTTATGCTCACTTCTTGCATTTACATAACTGCTACGATTTACTCGGCTGGTAGATGTACTAGAGAAATTTGACCAAAAATCAACTACATATTTCAACCAATGTACAAAACAATTCATATCGGCTTCGAGGCTTAATTACAGTTTAGCTGCTTGCATTCCGAACCAAACTTTATCGATCTACTTCTGTTTCTTTGCCCTCATTCACCTCCCGCACTGGCCGACTGCTATTGCTGCTACTGCTGCTCGACTCGTCCACTTTATTCGGCTAAAACGCGATTGATCGATTAATTTTTCTGGCGATTATACACAGCATCAGGACTTCCGCTCTGTAACGAATTTTTCCATCTGCTTCGCTATGAAAAGTCAAATATATAAGTGGTCTGTTCATGGTGGACTTGTCATGCGAATATCCAATAACTGGCCAAGGTTGCACAAAAAGATGTCCAATAATTTACCTTTTATTCACTTGATTTATATTTTCTATCCAAACGGACGAATGTAAGTGAATGTTTGCCAGGCCTATTTAAATGGGCTATCTTAAGGCACTTTGGAGGTGTTTTTGTAAGTTCAAAATGGGTAATTCACTCATTTATTAATTTAATTGTGTGGACTTTTTTAATCCACAATGTGCTAGTAGTTTGAAAAGTTCGATGTTTTTGCAGTCATTCATGTTCGAAATTTAAGCTTGCATCATTTCTGTAGTGAACTTAAAACTAATAGCAAAACGTAGAATTATGCAATCAAACATATAGCCACTCGTTGATGAGATATTTAAGGTTATTTCTGTTCAAATATTCACGCTCTCAAACTGTAGATCATTAAAATTCACCAACCTGGGTTCGAAGATTCAAGGCAGTTTTGTGAGTATGCTATCTATTGAGTACCAGTATTCCGGATATTCAACTCCGTTTATGTTTTAAAATCTAACTTGATTACCGGTGATCGTGCCTAATTGAGAAAGACCCGATTCATCTGATTACGAATGTGGACTTCATTTAGGAATATGAATTTGTGCCCAGTGTAATATCCTTTGATATTTGTAGGTAATAATCTCACCACTGATTACTAGACACTTGATGACAGCTTGTCACCATGTCAACCCATTTAGCACATTCAGATCATTATTTAAGCATTCAGCTAACAGTTAATGATAAACAGAATTCCCCAGCCGACATTGCCTGCACAAAAGTGGTGAAGCAATCAATCGGAATGCCATGGTGTTGATGGCATATCAATTTTAGTGTACGTGTACGCGTGCTCATTCTCTGTCTGTTTCTAGTTGTCTGTCGATATAATCTGTATGTTTTACATTTGCAGCTGTCGAGAGTAAGCGAAATGTTAACGTACAGATCTGTTGATGGTGGTTACTATCAAACTTTCATAAGAATTGGGCTGAAGGCATCATACACAGGTGACACATTCAACGGTTGAACCAGTGGCGTTGAGTTAAGAAATGATGCATTAACACGGTTTACAGATGAGCTCGAATGAGCCAGTTTGACATGCTCCACACTAAGCACTAAACCATAGATTAATCATGAATTACTTAATGGATCTGACTTCAAATCAAGGAGTGCTACCCACTCGAATTCGGTCTCACCTTCTATACTCCTCAAAAACGGATAAGATAAATTTGAAAATGACGACTATGGATTGCTTATCAGAGAGTATGGTCATCGGATTTCCGCTTTTTTGTATAACCTATTTTTTTAGTCAACTCAACTATGTAACAAACATGAGCTCCTTTCAAAATTCACTTATGTGTGAATATAAGACATCTTTGTGTGATCCGTTATAGATAAACAAAACTGAGAAGTGATGGATTGCTATTCATTCGGGAAAATGTCGATTGGTAAGGTTTTGGATGAAATCTACATTCGATTTTCTTCACTCGTGTTTGTCGACCTCCTGTACGAATTGCCATTTGGTAATTTGTAATGATAAAATGCGTGAACACTTCTAATTAACGTATTATAACAATCAACATGCTTGAAAGCTAATGCTTACAAGCAAGGTGCTCTATATTGTGATAACATAATTCAGTTCCCTATTAGTAATATTCATTTTTGAATTAAACTGTTTTGGTGACACTCAGAATGACCTCAGTGGTTGGATGAGCACGGCCGGTCTCATGATTACTTTACACTAGCAACTAGCAGCAGGGTCTGAATTTTTTTCATGTTCACCGTCAAACCGACGACCGGTTCCGTCTCTCTCGAAAGATGCATTTATCTTTAGGTTGGTATGTCAGCTGTGATGTGAAATCCAATTCTAACGATGTAATAGACTACATCATGTCAGAACAAAGAAGAACAGCGGAACATGCAGGTAAGCCAGCTTTGCAAAGGACTGAATTATGGAAACAGAAATCCGGAATGATAGCAACTGAGTCAACATAGCACAGAATGCGAAGGTTCTTCAAAGGATATTATGTCTCGTCATCATCTATGGCACGTCCTGGAACTCGCGACCTGGTAACGAAATTCGGAGTCCAGACCAAAAGGCCTGCCCAACGGACACGCCTCGTGATGGAATTGGGTGAACCAACGGGCTGAAGTCAAAGCCAGTTTTGTTGGCTGTGGGTAGGGTGGGGGTGTACGCACAATTGCAGCAGTCACTCGCCACCAAAGGCCCGGTGCTTTGGCCAACCACGGTCCACGGCCGATAACCCCTGGTTGTTCACACACATCTCTGTAATCGCTACAACGCTTGAAAGACACGCTGGACTGAGATCCAGCATGCGCTAACGGGTAAACCAAAAATACATTTCCCTAACGGATTTTGTCATCACGGTAGTTTTTTCATTAAGGGATAGATAAGGAAAAGCTGCATTCATAAACAGAACAGATTAAAATATAACAATCTTCCCATAAAATCTGAGGCACGTCATGTTTTATTCAGGTTTATCGCGTCGCTTGTGGACTGATGTGGCGTAACATCCCCATGCTATGAAAACCACAGGCGTTGCTTGGCCCACTCAGTTTTGTGGCCTCGTTACTGAGCCGTGTCGTTCCACTTCTTGTCAACATGTCTTAGTTGACCATTTTATCCGTGATGAAGGCAACTTGTTGCGTTATCGAGATCGGCGTGGACAGCTCGTTCAAAAGTGTTGTCCAGATTGAGGTGCTTTGTTCTCTGGAAACCTGCTTCATCTTGAAAACGATATATCCAGGATGTGAAGGCCGTTTAGTTTGGGTCGACACAAAACATTCGCATCATACGGGTTTTGGTTAGGTCTTTGCAAAGTGGGATAAATGTGAGTACTAGTCGAGCTGACTGATGCTGGACAAGGGATGTAACGCCCTCTTTACGGTTGTGTTTGTTCGCATACTGAATTATCTAAGACTATGCAGACTACTGATAAGTAATCGAGTGTTTTGGTTGATTTCAAGTTGAACATCACCCACCCGATTGGGAGTTAACAGACAGTAACTGTCTCCTATCGAGACGATCGGGCAACCTGATCATTACTCAAGCGAAAGTGGTTGCGTTCACATATGATAATTCGGTCGTGCCTAATGTGAGGTCAATGGCGCAGTGGTAAACACGGTTGCCTCATGAAAGCATGGCCGGAGTTCTAGTCCCGGCAGTGGCAAGGATATGCACTACTGACGAGCTCTAATGAGAGCGAAACTCGAGTCTAGTGCTTCTTTTCGAAAGGGGCCGACTGGATAGTCTATGGGAATGCGACAGCTGCGATCAATTGTGGGTGATGTTCAACTGTACAAACTGTATGTCCAGATGCTTCTGATGGCGGATTAGAATGGTTACTTTCATTTCGCCGAAGACATATCGGACTTAGGGACTCTGGGGGTGACTAATTCAATCTATGTGTGTTTGTCTATATGATTCTGGTTATGTTGGGTCACACTTCTCAGTTCGGTTTGTCGGACAGCAACTGTACACAACTTTGTCTGGACGAATTTACCGTGCTGTAACCGCTCTTGGAAGGCAAGTAAAAGAACTACGTTACGGTAATATGACAAGTGAACAGCGTGTTAAACTGGCTTTAATTTATACCGCCTGTGGTGAAAATGTGGAGGAAACCAGTGGGGATTTTAGTGCAGAGCATGGGATCAGACGGTCTGTTAACCGCAAATCGACTCAAAGGCTGATGAAAAAGTTTGTCACAAGTGGCGGTGTTCATGTCTTGTGAAGAAGTGGCCAACTGCAGTCATGAACAGATGACTGTTCTGCTAGTTATGGTTTGCGACGTGGAGCTACATCAAACACAGGATGTATACGGAGCATCTAAAAACAGTGGAAGAACATAGAACGGCCATGATCTCGGAATGAAGTGCAATCTGTTAGACTACTTTGCAATGTAACCAGTATGGAAGGAAGCGCGGCAGGGGAGTACGCTAGTTTCACTGGAAAGGATTGGAAAATTTAGCAAGTGCAATGGTGTGAATAAGAAGAATGCCGAATAAGAATTCAAGGATGAATGGGTGACCGAGGATCAAACCAAGCACAGCCGACTAATCGCACATCATACACAAGTCGGTGTGCAGCGAACAAGTTACTGTACGGTTTGAAAGGTCGAGAGCAGCCTTATTCCATCGGAGATGTTCTTATGATTAAGCTATTTTTGAACTCCATTTGGGTTCCAGATTATATGCAACGAAACCGCGCTTGAAATCATCAGCTAATGACACTGTTCCAAGAGTAATTACACCGGGAAGCGGAACAAATTCTTCTAACAAATCAAGTGGCCTGGTTAGCGCTGTAGCCTCAGACAGTCACTGCTGAGGCAATGATTTGAATACGAAAGATAAGGTTCCGCTGCGGGTGGTATGGTTGACGAAAGATCTTTTGTAATAAGATGAATTCAGTTGAGATATGTCGATAGTGCACGGGTGATAGTCCCATTTTCAGCAATTCGTGTGGACACATCGTTTTGACTCCTCAGTAAACGCAATGTCCTCCATTTGATAAGGTAAGTAAGTTTGAATATTTTAATGAAGGTTAGGGTTCACCATTAAGTTGTACATACTCGAGAATCTTCAGGAGTTCAAAATTTCATGCCGTCTAATAGACAACCCAAGTATCAAATTAGTTTTCCCACCTGATGGGCAGCAGTAGAAACGGATAAATAGGTCATCTACAATTGTCGTTCTCAAGCACTGCTCACAGATAACGGTTCTCACTGTATAACCAAGTACTCTGTACAGTTGGGTTTATCGGAAAATACTCCGTAACTCAAAGTCACAAAACGTACAGATCTTAACCCACCTTTTCTTTTTGCGCTATACTTTACGCAATGCGCTAAATCTCTGCGTCTTCAGCACATATAACAACATTGGATCATTTGAGGGTCCTAGGTCTTCGAGCATCAATTAAGTGGATGGTTGTAAACCTACACTGATATCCAAAGTCTGCGTGATGTCGCAAGTCTATAATCGACAAGCCTCCGCATCTCTGGACAGTAGGTTTTGGATTAAAAGGTCCATGGCATGAGGCGGTCTACGAGTCTTTTAGTACCATTCATTTTCGTTATGCCAAGCCGCTGTTAGCTACTTTTGTGTGATTTGTCAAAGCACAACGAAAGCTCAGTGCTCATGTACGGTCAAATTTCAAGTAGGTTCATAGCCCTTTGTGTAGTTTATGACAATCACATCCCACCTCTCACAAATAGCAGCCTTTCAAAAAGTTAGACTTTATTTTCAGTTTCTTCTTGCTTGTTGCCTCATTCCGTAGAATTTTAACTTACAACATTGCTGTCATCGAGAATACCGTATGAATTCAAATAACGGGTCAATGTTGTGTCGTAATTTTCCCTTATTTTAATTACTGTGAATTGCAGTCTATTTGATAATTATGTTTTTACCGAATCAAATTAGGAATAGTGTGAACCCATACAAAGAATTGTTTAACCTCAGAATCAACTTCATTTTCCGTAAGCTCCTGATTAACAACTCATTCAACATGTAGTAGCGGAGAAGGCACTTTCATCCCTGGTCTCATGGAGCTCCACCACTGTTCGACAAACAAAACGACAAATAGAACTTTTTCCAGAATTGATCGCCTTCTGGGGCTTGATTACTGATCCATGTTGGGACGAACCCATCTGACATGAAGAAGAGGATCTGGGAACATAGTACGCACACATCAGTGTCAAGGTTCCATGATAAACAATGTAATTCGTGTACAAGTCTTCTATCCACCGTAAACTTTTGTTCCGTTCTAGGTGCCCATTGCAGCCGTGTATCACTGGAATATTAGATGCACATAAAGGTAAGACGAAGTGCTTCGGTGTTGGCCTATTCCACAAAGAGTTGCCCCCACTAAGAATCTTCGAAGCATCCTTTCCATGGAAAGAAATGGTTTCTCAACATGCAACCTTCAACACCTCACATGTGGCTCTCGTTTTTCTTCACCAGTGACACTGGGCGTTAGCTAGACCAGTTGTCTCCAAATTCCACCTAATCACATGGCTGTATCCGGCTGGATGTACTAGGAAATACATATGTACATATTGCATAAAAAATGGTTAGTCTGACAGTTCGACAAAATGGTCAACGATGCGGCTTTGGAACCAGTTCAGTTCCGACGGCTTCCCTTAAATGGAAGACCGTCTACAGGGCAAGTGGGAAAGATGAGCCCAACTTACTCTTCACATCCGGATCGTGAATAACTGTTTTGATCAACCACTGCTCGGTAAACTTTACTAATCCCCTATTCCTCGCTCATCCACTTATTTTTATTACTACACGAACCAGTAAGTCTGTCGATAAGCTATATCGCGAAAACTCTTTCTGTTTGGTCGCCCGTGTTCCTCGGGTATTTACACGCGTGATAGTTCTAGTTATCCACTAACTCTCCTTCCGCACTGCATGACTCTTGTTTCGTACTCAGTGCACTAGTACAAATGAATACCTAGCGTTATTTATGCATGTGTTACTAGCAACGACATTCGGTGAAGGTAAAGTTCCTCCTCATATATAGAAGGGATAATCAGCCAAAAAGTGAACTTCAAGTCCTGTTTGGTTGAAAAGAAATGAAGTGTGAATTAGTTACTCATGCTAGAAGAAGGTGGACCCTCGTTTTTAATACGCCAGAACACTTTTACAATTTTCAGGGGATACAATGCACTTCGGCACAATGATATAACATGTGGGGAAAGTCGTGCTCCATTCACGAGGAAACGGCTCACAAAAAGTTGTAACAGACTTGGTTTATACACTAGAAAATATCGTACTGTACATCTAATTTTCATCCTGGCTGGACGTTCTCACATGCAGTAAAATCTGTTGACTATTCGCCGAGACGTTCGCTGCAATTTAAAATTTTGCTTTATCACATATAGTCCTTCAACATAGGTGCAGCATTCCATCATAATCGTATTCAAGTATCTTTTCGTTCTCTTTCAACTAAGGCCGATTACTATAAAATACTAAAGTAAAACCCATCCATCAATATATTTAATACTTCTGCTGTAGACCTCAAAAGTGTTCCAAATGTGTGGTTTGAACCCTCGGATGAAACGTCTGGAGACCTTTATCTGAAACTATTCATATCACATCTTTCGAACCAGATGTTATATCTCTATACATTCGAACATCTTCCATCGCCGCTTGACATAAAAGGCGTTTGATACAGTTCAAAACTTACGGAAGAGTGTAAGACTATCCTAATCGTAGTATGAAGAATTAGCAGTTTCGTTTGGTTTATAAAACTCTTTGTTGAATAGCCTGTTTTCAGGTCCAAATGAGGAACCCAATTTCTCCGTAGTTTAGTATTAACTTTTTTCCGCTGTTTTGGCCGGACCGTTTGAGAACAGTGTCACACTTTTGGTGAGTTACGCCTGACCACTGATCGTTGTAGTACTGTTGTTGGCTCACAACTTCTAAATAAAGAGTCCTGATACGCTGTTGTTTTTAGGTTCTCCGGTACTGCAGTACACTTTCCTTCATGCGGATATTTTTCATCCAGTTGTCTCGGTCACCGAATAACCTATTTAATTTTTCTTCCTTATAATGCCATTATCCATTTTTCAAACAAGTGAATACATACGCGATTGACGATAGGACGAGCTCGAGCGCTGGAATATCTCCTATGTGACTAATTCGTTGAGTAACTTATATAGACCAGCGATTCATGTAAAGCAAATTTAGCACTCTTTACCTATCGAAAAAACGCACAACTTCTGCCACGTTTTTTCTTATATTTCCCCATTAGAATAACCCAAGACCGTTTGCTTTCATTTCGACTGAATAAACTGTAGTTGTGTTTTCGATATCTCATACGGTGCTTTGGACAATACTTTCGAGGAAATGCGCCGGCTTTTGGTTTTTCTTTAGCCATTTTTGTTGATAGGGCTGAGGAGTATCATCAGCATCATCATCATCATCATCATCATATCAGCCATGAGCCTGACCAAAAGGTACTGTGGCTCGGGCTGCCGCTCACCTCAACAGTGACGTGGAATATCCTAGAAGAAAACGTTACTAAGAAGGTTGAAAATTAATAGAAGTCTAAGCAAGAACTAGAAATGGTATGGATGCAGGTACGCCATTGACTGCGACACGCCGCCATCTCGGATAGCGTCTCTAACCAGCGGTTTGAGTGATCACGAGGACCCCATCCAGGCAGGCGACACCTACCCACTTTACTCAGTGGAGCAGTCAGGGTTCTCATATTTCGTGACCACGTTGTCGCTTGACCACCACGTGGTTTCACCCAACTGTTGGTGGTCTCAGTATATATGCCCGGTACGGTAAACGCTCAGCTGGCATACGGAAGTACGTACCAGCCATCCACAGGCTGTGCAAACGTAGTAGTTGACGCAGTCGATCGCGCATTCCCGAGGTTCCGGAATACGCACCGGGAACTGCAGATTGCTTTACGCTCAGTCCACTTAATGTGGGCTAACTGGCGGAGACAACGATGGTCAAATACAGCAAGCTTGTTGATCTTCCTTGCGAACAGGCCACGTCTCCGAACCATAGAGCAAAACAGAACGCACACAAGCATTATATACTCTTCCTTTTCAGCGACAATCGAACGTCTTTTCGACGACAGATGCGCAGTTGGCAAAGGCACTCGTGCTTTGCTACCTCGCCGATATCTCTCACAATATTTACAGATGACAGATAGTGCTACCCAAGTATGTGAAGTCCACAGTCCTCAAGCGATTACCTGCATAAAGAAACGTAGGGTGGAAACGTTCCCAGTCTTGAAATAACACTTTGCACTTTGAACCAGCCCGGTCACTCACCTTGTTCAGCATGGTCTGCATGTCTTCGGCAGAGGGGCTAAGTAAGACAATGTCGTCCGCATACTCCAGATCGGTCAACCGAGCGCCAGGAAGAAGCTCAACACCAAGTTCACTGGACTCCTCAAGCGCACCCTCCAGAATGTCGTCCATGACAAAATTGAACAGGAAGGGGAAATCGGACACCCTTGACGAACACCACTAGAAGTGATGAACGCCCGAGACAGCTGCCCATAAACCCTCACCCTGCTTGCAGAGTGAGCATACAGTGATCTCAACAGATTCACGTATTTCCCTGGTACTCCCTTGCGAAGAAGACAGTTCCAGAGAACGTTACGAGCAACTGAATCGAAAGCAGCCTTCAGGTCCAAAAAGACCACGACCGTCGGCTGCCTATAAGAGTGCCGATGTTCCAAGATCCGTCGCAAGGTAAAAATGTGGTCAACGCACCCTCGACCGGATCGGAATCCTGCCTGTTCTTCACGTATCTGACTTTCTCTGGGCTTAGTGAGCCGACGTAAAATGAGGCCAGTGAGTAACTTGGACGCAACAGATACCAAGACTGATGCCTCTGTGGTTGTCACATAGACTTCGGGCCCCCTTTTTGAAAACGGGAATTACTGTTGACAAGCACCAATCGCGAGGTACCTCTTCAGTCTCCCAAATCGTCTGGAGGAGTTTAGTCAGTTCTGATATCAACCTCTCCCCGCCATCCTTGAAAAGAGAAGGAGAGAGGAGGTCTGGTCCAGGAGCCTTATTACGCTTCAATAATTTGAGCTCTAGGACCACTTCTGCTTCCGACGGAGGGCCGTCTGGAATGCAATAACTAACCACCGTCGTCCACATAATCTGGTTGAGGCCAGCTGAACTGTTCTTCAAAATGTTCAGCCCACCTATCAAGTCGACGCGATTGATTGGTGATAAGTGAACCATCTTTTTCACATATGGTCTCACACCGACTCGACGACCAGTACAACCACGGATCAGGGAAAAAAGCCTTCTACAATTTCCAGATAAAAAGGCCCTTTCCATCTCTTTCGACTGTTCGACCAAGTAGTGCTCACGGTCTTTGCGCAAGCTTTTAGTCAGCTTGCGTTTAAGTTCTCGACGGTCGTCATATTCAGAACCAGGTGGGATCGAGCGACGCTTGTTCATGAGGTTTATCGACGCGACGGAAATCCAGTTCTGTCGCAACTGAACAGCTCCTTCGGAACATACCTCTTCACAGCATGTTTTCATAGCTGCGGCGATTTGTTCCCAGTGTTCGTTAGGATCACTCACCTGACTCGAACTGGGCAACTTGTTCACCAACGCCTTCTGGTAAGCGTTCTTTACACCCTCATCGCTCGAATGCCAGTTAATTACTTGCATTTACGAGCGTGTGTCCTCTGGGTAAATGACAAAACAAAACGGGCACGCACAACAGCATGGTCCGAGTCCAGGTGGTTGCTCCAAAAGGCACGACAGTCCTTAACAGAGTGGCGCCACCTGCTGTCTTGACGAGGTGGTCGGGCTTGTGTGCTGTTTCGATCCGGCGGGCTATGCTGACTAGGACTCCGGTCCTTCCAGGTTCAACCCTGTCAGACAGGCCAAAGGGGAGCAGCCAGACGAAAAGCAGTTACACTCATAGGATTGTATGTCGCACTACTGACCGCGTAGGAGTGCTTAGGTAGTGAGGCACGATCCTATGGGCATACAGCAGAACTATTTTTATAGTTGCGGCACTGCTGTCTTCCGTATCAGGAAGAAGGGGGTTAGAAAAGGTACCCTCAAACAAAGAGCACTCCGATCGCCCAACGGTTGACCGTGACCGCCGGCGTATTATCCAATACGGTCGAAAAACATCTATCACCCAAAAGCCCGATGTAGCTTTGAGTACATCCACTGCGCGCAGCAGTGCTCAGAATCAGACATCAATGTCTTATTCACTGCGCCCTCGGGCTCAGACTTTTGAGTCACTGGCTCCGGGTAGGGTCCCCCAAGAAAATCCTGTTGTCTCGCAGGTCAGACTTTTGAGTCAGAGACTCGGGGTGGGGTCCCTCAAGTCAACCCCCTTCCGCGGCATAAACGACCGGGAAGTATCAGAAGTTATCGCTCTCCCGACAGTGGTATCTGCAGTCGTACAATTCATAGACATACTGTCACTCAGATTTCTTGTCGTCGCCGTCCGGATATCCACTTTGATTAGTTCACTTCTTGTCGTAATACTCAATGTGTTGATGTTGAGTACAGAAATCACTGGATAGTATTTACGTGAAACTCCCCAGAAACTGAATAACAAAGACCCGTGTATCAGCGGTAGTTGGCAACCGTCATTGAACACAAGCTCCCCAGGTCGCCTTGAAAAATCCGCCTAGCATCACAAATATTCACCTTTACAGAACAATATGAATCGACCAATTCATTCAACCGCTGAAATAACGTCTGTATGTAACATCTACCAAATAAGTGGTTTGTGCTGGCTTTTATTAATTTGTTCAATAGAAAAGGTGCAGTTAAAATATCGCCCGGCGTTATCGGCAATCTGAGGCTGGCTAACGTGTCGCGTAATAGAATTATTTATTTTGCCTCCTCATTTGTGTTTTATTTTCAGCAGCAAAGCAGTTATTTAGAATGCTGTCTCTAGTTTTTAGCTTGTTCATCTATCCATTGCCATAGTTAAAAGCATCATCAATTTCTAAACAAACATGCAAATGCATATACACCAGCTTACACCCAGCCTACACTTGGTTACAGTTGACTTCCTTTCTCAAAAGGCCGTTGATGGTTGCGATTTCAGGCGAACGTCGCTGGACAAGCCAATGATAAAATGCGTTCCATACATATGTAAACACTGCGTTGTTTATTACTTAACGTCCCAAAGCAGCGATAATACTATCAGCCTTACATCGCCTTCAAATTTTCACTTGCACTTGTAAGAAATAGGTGATGTGAACTCCGGTCACGTTTTCATGAGTCGACCGTACAGACCGTTGCAACAGTGACCCCATATTAGGTGTAACTGAATTACCATATACACTCGCTCAGCCACATTCGCTTGTGGGTAATGCTGAGGTTGCCCGATCGCCCACAATTAGAACATATCTCCGAATTGAAATCATAAACATCACTAAATTTGTTGAACGATATTTTGATTATTGGTTAGTTGCGGGGGATTTTTTGGTGATATGAATTGGGCGTCACTCACAACTGACCGCAGCTTTCACATTCCCTTGAGGGTTCAAGCACGCTCTTTTCATTCATAATTGTACGGGGATCCAGAAAATGCCTCGCAAAACTCACACCGATAGAATGTTTGATAGCCATAGACAGTGACGATCCGGCCTTACCAGGTCACCGAACTCGCACTTCATATATAACATTATAACGAGGAGAAACTGGATTAATATGTGCTAAGCAGCACTTATTCACGTAAAAATCATGCCACAAGGTTTAAAAGCAAAAAAAGTGAAAACACTGTTTATAGGTGTAGGTCACACATCTAGGGAGTGTGTTTGTGAACAGACATCATTTTAACACGCTGAACGGTAGACCTTAGACAGCGCTAACAATTACACCTAACCTTGGGCATAATAAACAAAGGACAATAAACTGACCAGACTAGGCAGTTACCGTTCTTAATGCATGAACACCTATGTACAGTGTGCTATCGGTAAGTCAAAAAGTAGGACGTATCATTGCTTGGCATCAGTAACCAATTTGAGCTTGCAAACTCTCATCCGATTGATCCGAAAGTGAACAGTCTGCAAAAAGTAGAAGGTGTGACGACCCAACTGTTAATCCGGTCTTAAAATTGCATCCTTAGGCGATGTCGAGTTAGTCCGCTGGCTGATTATCCTTTGCATCATGCTGGTGCAGTTGGTAAGTTGAACAAGTCTTCACTGTGGTATCTGTATGTATGCTCTTGACCGGACCCTTATAGCCGACACGTTTCCGAGACTCACCCTATTAACCTCGTCATGTTCGTGCAATAAACGAATTTGCAGGCCAAGCGTCTTTGCGGTCACAACAACTGGTGCCGTGACGAACGTGAGGATGAAGATACCCTGGCCGCAGCCGTTCGAAGATGGAGACGTCCGGACGTTCCTGGAGGACTTCGAGGACGTGGCCGAAGTGGTCGGAGTCAAGACCGACCGTGGGAAGCTGGCTGCCCTGCGGACGCTGGTGAAGGGCAGGGCGAAGGCGGTGCTGGACGCAGCGCGAAGAGGCCCTGCGAAGGAGGCGCTGGTGGCTGCGTTTGACAGCCCGGCCGACCGCCAGGAGGCCATGCGGCGGTTCAAGGCGGCCAGGCTTGGACAAGGAGCGGATCCATCCGTGTTCGCTGCCACTCTGCAAGGTTTGTTGGACCTCGATGAGCTTGCGAAGGTGACGCGGGAGTTGGAGTAATGTCCGTGGCCTCAGTGGATGCGAACGACAATACGGACAAGAAGACACTGGAAGAAATGCAGAAGACAATGGAGCAGCTCGCAGCGGATGTAGCTGCCTTGAGAACAGCACCACGGAAGAACGATCGACTAGGAGGCTGCTTCATCTGTGGGAAAAAGGACACTGGAAGAAGGATTGCCCAACCCGGCGGATTGAGATTTAAAAATGAAATGTTTCATGATTGTTCCTTTTGTTGGGCGGGTCAACTAGTAATGGGAGCAATTGAGAGGGGGCCGTACATACAAAGGTTGAAGTTGACGGAGAGATAGAACAGTGCTTGGTCGATACAGGGGCGGCTATTTCGTTGATTGCTCGCGCAGAAAAGCAAAACGTAGAACCGACATCCATGATGATCAGGACAGTTGGAGGTCATAGTTTACTGGTTGACGGTGTGAAAAGAATGTGGGGTGCGTATCGGCAGCCATATCGTAAAGCATAGTTTCGTTGTGTCCCCAGAAACCAGGCAAACGATCCTTGGAGCCGATTTCCTCACTGCAACAGATGCCGTGATTGACTTGAAGCTCAAAAGTTGTCAACCAGGTATGGCTCACAGGACAGCACAGGATAGCGTCAACCAAGTACGCACGGCTAAAACCCCCACTTGCACAGCCCCCTTGCTCCAGTCCACGGTCGAGAAATACGCGGAGGTATTTACGAACGACGATGATCCGTACGGATTCTGCAACTGGATTGCACATGAAATACCAACAATCGGAACATTTCGACCTCACGGACCCCGCAGGATACCGGTTCATCTTGAAGAGGAATTGAAAAGGCAAATACAGAACATGCTGAATGAGGATGTTATCGAAGAAGCCAACAGCCCGTACAACTCGCCTGTTCTCCTGGTGAAGAAGTCCAACGGGAAGTACCGCTTTTGTGTGGATTTTAGACGGCTGAATGAGGTAACACAGAACACAGTTGTGCCAATACCGTCCGTCGCTGATATTTTTGATAAGCTGCAACAGGCGAAGTTGTTCACGGTGTTGGACTTACGCTCCGGATACTGGCAGGTACCAATCAAACCCACGGATCGTGAGAAAACCGCATTCACGGTAGGCGAAAAACAGTACCAATTCAAGCGCATGCCGTTTGGCCTATCCGGGGCACCGTTCACATTTCGACGCCTGATGGTTCAGCTGGTAAAACGACTGGATAATGTGGCGGTATATGGAGATGACATTGTTATATATAGTAACACGGAATCGGAACATGCTGCCCATATAGATGCTGTCTTAAATCGAATTAAGAACTCCGGATTAATGCCGACAAGTCGCAAATCGGACGATCATCGGTGGTGTTACTGGGACACAAGGTGGGTCAAGGTGAAATCAGGCCTCTGCCGGAGAAAATATTGACAATTAGAGAGGCCGTGGCTCCGAATTCTAAGCGCACGCTGAGACAATTTCTGGGTCGAGCAGGGTACTACAGTCGGTTCGTGAAAAATTTTCACTCCATTACATCACCATTGTACGAACTCCTTCGAAAAGACAAGAAATTCGAATGGACCGACGATGCCCAGAGGGCGTTCACGCGAGTGCAACAAGCGATGAACGAGCAACAACTGACACTGAAACTTCCGAATACAAAAAAGAAACGTTTATCGTAGCAGCAGATGCCAGTGACCGTGGCATTGGGGCAGTACTCAAGCAAAGGGAAGGAGTAATCGAATATGCCAGCAGAGTCCTGACCCCAACGGAGCAGAAATATTCGACCATTGAGAAGGAATGTTTGGCAATCGTCTGGGCACTGGACAAGTGGAGGCCGTACCTGTTGGGTCAACAGTTCCACGTGGAGACAGATCACAAACCTCTCGAGTGGATCAGGACTGCGAGGGACCCGAGAGGCAAATTAGCCCGATGGGCATTGCGTTTACAGGAATATGATTTCACGATCAATCATGTGCCTGGTTCGAACAATTGCGTCGCTGATTTTCTTTCTCGACCGCAGATAGACGACGAACTCCTTACAGGTCATGTTAAACATGGGACCACAAACGTGTACACTCATTTGCACGGCTGATGTGCATTCACATACATTGGGTGGCAGTACGTTGTCATTCGCCCTGGTGGCACTTCTCCCATAGCGCGTACACACTATTCCAATAGTCACTTCTGGTCCGTCGTCTTCCTGGCGTTGGGGCTTGCCCTTTGTTCCCGAATGTCGCTTGTGAGTAGTATACTACTCACAACGAAACTGCCTGTTATACAACAGTACATGCAGTTCGAACAAAAGGGATGGGACAGTAGCTATTTTTACGTGATATCTTACTCAGCTAATAAATTTGATGGTAGGCGTATATCAGGCAAATTTTTGAGAAGACATGTAGTGGTGTTATAAGTGTGCGAAATCGGTTACATGCACGATAATGTTGTGCTATTGGGCTCATGGCCATCCTTACATGGGTCCCATCTCCTGAAGTTTTGCGTATATTGTGGAAGGAATTCGATTAGAAATCCAACTCTATGTGATCAGCGGCGGATGTTAGTTTAAATCATCTGGACTCAAGGCTGGATTTTAGCGTGACAGTGACGGATCAACGGTGCATCCTTATTTCCTGTAGGCACTCCTCAGGAAATCCTGAGATACACCTGGCCATTTATGACCAAGTCAATAAGACTGATGTGTATCTGGCAGAGAGACGTGGACTGGTTTTCTGGAGTCACTTGTAGGGTTGGAGGACATTTTTAACCTCGGTTGTCATCCACAATGACTAGTATAATAAAAATTAATGCAAAAGAAGATCGCGTTTATGAATTATGGTAAACATGATACCGTTTATATAAAGTGTTTTCAGAACTTACGGGTTTCGATCAAATACACTAAAGGTTAAGTTACATAAATCTTCCCCTATAGATTTTCAGATAAGTTGACGATGATAAGGTAATTAGAATTTTGCTTTAAAAGCCTTGCACAATTTCGACATTAGGGATATTGTCGATTGCTGGCAGCTTTCACAAATAATACAGAATTATAGACTAAAGCAACACCAGGTACGCAGAAGAGAGCTATAAAAGTTGCGCAAAAGTTACTTATAATCAGAAGACAATAACGCTAATAAAAATACGTGTATACATGTAAATAGCATTGTATCAAATATAAGCGAATAACAAACTAGATAAAATGTTTGGACTTAAACTCCCGAGAGCAGGATGGAAAGGATTTGTACTGTTGTGGACCACTGATTGAAACAGTGGGAGCTTGCGGGTATGACGGATGGGTGGGTTGATGTGAGAGTAATTCTTTTAACTCCTTTGTTGGGTGAAGCTTTGAAATTCTCGGCGACAAAATCCACATACCGTTTAGCTCGTATGATGGAGTCGGGGTACGATGTCTTGTGTCGTTGCAGACTCAGACCTTTAATAGCGCTATCGCGTGTAGGAGGACCTGACGGCTTTTTGGTTTGATAGTGTACGTGATCAATGACAGTCCGAAACCACGTGGGGGATAATGTGGGTATTTGTGTGAGGTGGGGGGGCAGTGCGATAGGAGATGGTACTGACACCTGCTATGCCGAGTGCACAAAGAATACGGCTGTTTATTTAATTTACGTTACCATTCGGAATGTGGTGTAAAAGGTCACAAAACTTGAACCACATCGAGGTATGAAATACGACTTGTCAACGGGGTTATTAATGTGCCTCAGAACGTTGCTAGATTTAGCTCTTTGGCGAGATTTCAGGTCTTCTCGAGGTTTCAGATCCTTAAAATCTCCCGGTTTAGAATGCTCACTGCCATGCATCAGTGCGATAACTATTTATCACCGTCGTCTCCTTTATTAAATGCTGAATTGTTGCACACTCATTCTGTGGGCGTACCAATGGTCAGGCTGCGTTAGCAGACAGTTGGCCATTTGTCCAGCCACACCAAGAACATTTTAACTAACGCACTCATACTGCTTCACTGCGAAACAAACAGTTCATTATGTCGAGATACTGACCCTTTCGAACTTGTGAATGCCGTTCTGCGGAAGTTTGTCGAGGGATTCTAGAGAATCCGTTCTTTTCCCCAGACGATTTTTTCCTAGTGAAATCAGGTGCAACTACTATTTGTGTGCTTATCAGTTTTCGGGTTGATTGCTCCAAAAAAGTTATTTTATGCATCGCCCAGTCGATTTGACTGTTATTTGCCACACAAAGTCCAACACCTGAAATTCGCGGTTAGACGCCAGAAGAAACGCTGCGGATGAATTTCTATTGTGGACATCAACATTAGCTGTTTACGGCTTGACATAATCGTCATGTCCAACGGAATTTTTCTAACTGGATCTATGGCCTACGAGTGCGTAAACGGAACGGAATAACAGCGGATAACATCACGACGGAGTATGTGCGTTCAGTTAGTCTCTTCCCATCCAACCCATCCACCCGAGGCTACCGCATGAACACAGGGAAAAGACTGGCCTTCAAACAGAGCTTCTTTATGTCGCTCAGCCGAAGACAACATGGTCACAAACCCGTTCGTATTTATAGGGTTTGCGACTAGCAACAAAGCAAGGTCAAAAGAATGGACCAGACAAAAGTCCAGACAGTGCAGAGTAGGCGTGTAGTCGGGATGACAACAACAGTTGTCACGATGGCTGAGGACGTTCGTGAAGACCGGAGAAGTACACGACCATGGCAACGGTGAAGGTCACTCACAAGTGTACTTTGTTAGTCTTCTTCTCACAATATTTTCCGGGAACTGGCGATTTCCTCGACAAGACCCTTCTGTAAATCAGTTTCCGCCTGTCTTTGACACTAACACACACCATCAAATTTCCATCAGAAATTATTGGCCCTATTCCTTACGACGTTTCTGCTGGACATTCGTGTCTAATAGATATGTTCACCTCGTGAAAAGAGTGATCGAGGCAGTGCACAATATCGTCCATGTGGCGAAATTCGGTTGAAAAAGCCACGCTTGGTCTACGGTGTGAAAATGACTCTCAGAATTCGGTGCATGTGCGCTTTACTCGTCGGTGGGCCAGCGCACAACGTTGTATGTTGGATTTGGCTTGATAAAATCACTCATTTTCATCACATTTAGCACACGTGAACGAAGAAAACAGCTGCTTTTTCAAAGTCGATGTTCCGTGTAAACACTGAATATGTTGAAAACCATCACTTCCGTGCAGGATGGCTTGCCATCAACCTGCAAATGCGATTATAGGGGCTACCGTCAGTAGTTCAAAGCTGCGCATATTGCGGCTGGCTCCGTTCGTTGTAAAGTAACCTTGCCAATGGTAGTACTAGGCATCCTTGTTGCCCTCCAGACCAGTCTGTATGCTACAAGGGCCAAACTTCTTCAGAATCGACCGACAAATTCCGTCGGTTACTAGTTTCCCACTACCACAAATAAGCATAGTTCTGAAGTCGGTTATACCGATCAGCTCGCCTTTAGCACCGTATGTTCTCTTTGGCAGAACGCCTGGAACAAAGCCCCATACATGGATGGTTTACTGCGTCCTTTGGCGCATTCTTATGAAATACTATGCAAGATACTCCAGGGGAGATAACATGTGCATGGGTTTGTCTGTATAAGACTCATCAACCAAACAGTAGCAATGACCAAGATCGGTAGTATACGGTTTTCAGCGATGAATCACTTCATAGATGCACATTTTGAATGGTGGCAACTTATTCTAAATTATGGCCCGGACCAAACACAATATCCACTACCTTCACAATCTAATAGTTCTGGCTGAACGTGAAAGGTACTAATTGAATCAATACTTTTTCCGGCCAGCTCGCATGATCGCAAGACAGTAGGCGAAGTCTGCTGAGGCAATGGCTAAAAACTTCACTTTACGGCTTAAGTTAAATACGTTCCTAATGGAAACATAATTTTCAAGGAAACGTGACAATAACCTAATGAAATGCAACTTGTTTACATATTTCAAGCCGAATATTTATCTCGTGGGCGTATATGTTTTCTTGGTGTTATTAAGTTTCGCAACACGTCTGCGGAAGCTACTGCGTTTCAGAAGCCACGGAGTTAGGTATCTTCGTAAACCGAATGAATTGACCAATAGAAAATGATTAACCTAATTTATGGAATGTGCAATTTCGTTCAAATTTGTGAAACACTCATGCAACCCTACCTATTTTCGTCTGTCAATCAATACTTTTGTGCCAGAACCGCTAGTTACAGTCAAAATGTGATTCGTAACACGTTGCAACGAGTTGGACCTAAAGTTGATTTTAGCCCGAAATTTGGAATTTATCTGCTATTTGGTCCAACACGCCCTACAAGATTCGGTAGTTTAACGACAGTAGAAACCGAAACGGGTAGGGTGACTAACGCAGGGTCTTTGGAATACGATTTTCGTCTGTGTGGACAGCACGAATTGTGACCACACACAAAAGGCACGGTGTCATACACCTCTTTCACTATTGCCCAGCTGCTTTGAACGAGGTACAACGACTTCCCCTTAGTACCTAGTGCCTTGAACTTTATAACCGTTCTTTTTCGATTCGCCCAAACACCATGAACAGATTTGTTGAAAGTCGGCAGTACCAGTTAGGTCTTATGGGATTTTATGCGCTCGAATAGCGGAAGTCGTTCACATGGCCCCCGTTTTGTTGTGCGCATTTATTGGTAGAATGTGCGGCCACACGTGAGTCATTGTGACTACACCGACCTATCTAGTGAAACGGGCTAGACTCGCCTGGTTTATCTGGGCAACCGCAGCTTCATTTTTAGGTCAACACAGATGGTTGACTAGGTGCCATCTGTGGCAGTGTCTATAACGAAAATGAGTTGTGGAAACCCCCCACGAAACCAACCAACCCACATCATAAGCAATAGATTGTCATGTCAAGGACTTCATGCTGTTTATGTCCATGGCAAATGTTAGTAGTTGGCGATTGACACACTCATCTAAGTCAGGGTTACCTCTTTAATGCCGATGGCAAATTTTTATCTGTACTCGGAAGCAACCACAGGAATCAAATTCATATCGAGGTTGCACCGTAGACTCTTTTCAAATAATCAGCTGTTCGGTTTTCACAAACTGCCGTACCTACCAACTTCGTTGTACCCACCATTCATTGGTATAGGTGCAATGATCACAGCATAAGTCAAGCACTTGTTCGTTCGACGAAAGCATGTTTATTTTGAAGTTTCAGGTAATCACGTCGTGATATATAGTTAGTTGATGTGGCCAAAGGCAAGAAAGAAGATAAGTGCACTTAATGTTTATCTTGTCGTCGCGCACATGGTTGGAGAAAAGAAGCGGTAGCAATGATAACCAGATGCGGACTAGATATGAAAATACACGGCTTTAGTAGTTGAACATGTACTCCATAATACACAACACATATCGGGAACCCTTCTACCAACCTGCAAAGAACAGTCAGTGCGGTTCTTTTCACCAAATACGGACCAGCTCATTAATTGCATAAAACAGCGAAGTAACCGGCGTAAACTCATAGTGATAGCAACTTTTTTGTCCAACCATGTTTGGGGTACTGTGGTGGAGTGCAGCCAATCGTGTACGCCATATCTGCATTGACCAATCAGGTTGTTTGACATTGACCTATATATACAGTGTCCATAGGCTTTGTGTGGTGTAGTGAATACACATCTTGCTATGAACCCGACTTCTATAGGTACTATATCCAATTGGTCGAAGCCGCGGATGAGACACGTGTTAGTGTGACAGCCGATCAGTCGAATATTAACAGACGCTCAGTAAAGACCACCAGGATGACTGATACAAACAAGTATGAATACCCATTGAGTGGAAATTGAGAGTCGTGATTTTGTTGTGGCTAGTCCGCGCCGACCAATTCCACGTTTTTTCGATGATGTAAACGACTACATACACCTCCCAACATTCTGGTCCGTTTATAGGGCGACTTTAGCGACTGTGTAACGTTTTATGTCAGCTATACGGAGCTTTGTCACGTAGAACATTCGCTCTTAGTAAACAGTTTAGATTAATCTTATGTAATTTTAGACGTCAGGCGTTCGTGAACAGGAAAAATATCTAATTATACGTATGATTTAACATCCGACGAGAGACTAAAGGGGTTATAAAGCTAGTTATTTTAACTTTGTAGGCCCTCTATCCATTTGGAACCATGGGCTAAAGCAGACTGACTACTTTTGGCGCCCTTGGAGTTCACCCGTCCTTGTTATTTTGGTTTTAAGTACAGTGTCTGTGTAAACAGGAGTCACCACTTTCTTGTCAGATGCAAAAAGGCAGTCGTGTGCTCCAAAAGTGCTGCCTAGTTCTGAGATGGAATACAGAGTGGTTGAAAATGAAGCTTTTGCATAAGAGTTTGCAATCAAAATGCTTCCCAGAATGCAACGGGGTCGATAATTCATTGAAGCGTCGATCACAAGTCATAATTGTTCAAGCTTCGAAGGAAAACAGGCTGGTTGCCTACAGAGATGACTCATCACCGTCGCCACCTGTGATCTTCACTTAAACTACGGAGTTCGTGCATATGGCCGACTAACCTAGAGGCTTGAGGTCAACCAGCAACCTCAAAGGACACATACGTGGAAGTCCACGCTGAGGTTTGCACTATAGTATATTAACCAGTGAACTCCCTTCCAATTACGACGCTCCGACTAAGAAGGTCAACAAAATAGACAGGCCTTTTCAACAGGGTATCTTTTACCCAAACAATCAGTGGGCCCCTAAGATTATTGAGGATTTGAATGAAGTTCAATGCAAACATGGCTCATTATTAGCTATTTATATTCTCTCTTACTCTCAGGAAGTCAGAGATGTTATACCAATCAGTTCTGGACCCAAAATTCCGAAACAACTGACATCTGATCGTTTGGAAATGATCAGGATAAAAATTTTGCTTCGTATTTTTTAGTGGCCAGATATCAGCACAGAGGTAGATTTTTTATTGTAGACTTATTTACTTCGTTCACAGGCTACAAAACTCCCAAGTAGAACAGAACCAAGTAAATGGTAACCGATACAACGCCAAATGTTAACTTGCATCATTTCAAGGGCTGCATTGCCTACTAGTGCTTGACGTTTCTCCAAAGGATAAGAGGTTAAGTAGACGTGGATCACGACGTCAGAAGTTGTAACATCCCAACTGTGCTTGTCTCCAAGTACTCACAAACTAAGGGCGGCTGTCCGTGTCAGTGACACCTAAGCCACGTCAGAATAGCCTCAGAAGTTTATGAACTACATGGGACACAACACCTCCGATCTTCACCAGATTACCTCACAATCAAAAAGACAAGTCAAGTAATTAGGTGAAACCTTTAGACGATAAAGACCTGGTCGACAGCAGGCTAAATTAGGTAATACGCACGTTTCCTTCAACATATGAGCTGACGCCAAAAGGATAAAAATGACGGAATGCGCGAAATCAGTCACCAGCCGAACTTTTCATTGGACAAAAACCGTGCATAATCTTGACTGTCACAAAACTGACAACAGCACCCAAGGTCTCGGTATCTCGATCGAAAAGTTTGCAATTCCGATCTGAAGCTAGAGTACACACACTTGATCTTCGATATTCGGAGCTCTGAAAGATACTGGCAACCGGCCGACGGTAAACTGAAGCGGTCGAAAGCACAGGCAGTCTCTATAAAGAGTTTGACGTGACTTGTGATTAAACTGTAACCTCAGCAGAGAATAAGTTGACACTGTGTCAGAAACACCTTCCACTCGAATACCACCTGTGTGTATTTGAAATACTGAACAATCCTACAGTGGCCAGTTTACAAACTGCTCCGGATCCACTTCGGCATTTTATCAGACCGCGTCAATCAGTTTAGAAGTAGACCCCGCATAAGGTCCCTGGGACACTAGCTTCCAAGAACAACCGTACGGAGGGCAGTGCTATACTTGAGCTTACACACGAATTCACCTTTCTCTCCCAGTGACTTTTCAGCCCGAAATAAGGCGACGCCACAGGACAATTCTTTGACGCGCATTTTCACATTCTTCTACACAGATCCAACTGTTCTGCATTAACACGATTCACTATATGCACATGCCGTAGAATACTGCATCATATAACCCAAGCCACCTATAGTAATCCACTAAGTGAGTTCTGAAGTTCGGATAGGCAACTGATACATTTTTAATGTTTTGAAACTGTAGGCTTTCGGTTTTGTCCCTCAGATTGGAATTTTATTTCATTAGTTAATTGCTACAAAACTCCATCATCCTCTTGAAAATTGTGTTAGTCTTGGGGTTGGCTTGGGTCTAAGCGAATTGGACCGTGAATGTGAACTGGTGTTCACATCAGCTAGGCAAAAATATCGCTGACGGACACACGGAAATTTCTGGGTTATCCTTTTCCTTGAGAAGGCTGGTTTTGTAGAGAACTGGACGTTCCCGTCTAGAACTGTACCTGATCTCCACAATGATAAAACCAGAAAACCAAAATACTGGGCGACGACGTTTATTGCAAGTGGACTGGGAAAGCAAGATTTAAGTGAAGCACGACAAAAGCAAATGATGACAAACCAGCAGCAAGCGACCGGAAGTTGTTATAATTAATTTGACCTTGGACGGTCGAACAAAACGAGAGAAATGCAGACATGCATACAAACAATCGCAATGATGCCAACGGTCGAAATAAATAGCAAAACAGTTGGAATACGTGGCAAACCAAGAGTGTCTCTACAGATGTCCCCCCTAGAAGGCTTCAAGCTTGAAAGCCTTCGACAAAACAAAAGAAAACTGAGTTAGAGACACAGAAGTTACCGTGGGGTGAGTGGGGGGCAGGGGTATTCCAGAACCGCTACGTATGCCACGTTAAAGAAGGTTGGTGACGATGAAGAGGGGTCAGTCCGCTTGCAATATCCGGAATCGTCCATGCGTCCCTAAGGTGGTGCTGTCGGAGCGGGCTACCCAACCCACCAAAACTCAAGGAGAAAAAGATGGGAGGTAGGCTTTCCCCACTGCTGCAACGACAGACGGGAGTGTGCTCTCCCCCACCGTGACCTGCGCGCGACCTATAATGTAGAAAGAAATGAGTACCTGGCGAGCAAAAAAATATATACAGGCTCACCATTGTAACCATTCAGTGGCTATTGAACTGCACGTTGTGTTGCGTAAAATGTTCTTTTTTGTCGTTTTTGTTTTGCGTTTTTTTTGTTTTGTTTCTAAAATGGGAAGGTTACTGGAAAGAAAAAAACTACGTGTAGTAAACAACTTCAACAAAACGTGCTGGGAAATGGACGCGACGTCCTGATCGCGTGTGGCGCGGGGCAGGTGGTGTAGGGGTGTCCGGCAAAGGTGATGGTGTAGGGACGGGGGCTGCTGCAGATGACTGCGGAGAAGCTCGGGCCATGTCGTCGTCAACATATGCGACTTTGAGGCGATCGACGGAAACGGTGTCATGACGACCATGACGGTCGATCGTGAAATGCTTTGATGCTCGTCGAAGCACTTTGAAGGGGCCCGAGTAAGGTGGTTGAAGCGGCTTGCGTACGTCGTCACACCGGACGAGTACATGTGAACAGGTGGCCAAATCCTTGTGCATTTGCACTGGCCTATTTTGTTCACGGGGAGGTGTTGGTTGTATTTGCCGCATATATTGGGATAATTGTAGAAGCAAAAGTCGAAGGAAGAGAAGACGTTAATGAAGGGGGCGAAACAAATTCACCAGGCAGACGCAATGTGCAGCCATAAACCAATTCTGCCGGGGTGCATTGTAGGTCAGCCTTCAGTGTGTTTCGAATCCCTAGAAGTACAAGAGGGAGGACTTCACTCCATGCCGGATTAGTGGTGGCACAAAGCGAAGCTTTAAGCTGCCTATGGAAACGTTCCACTAAACCATTCGAGGACGGATGGTATGCCGTGGTACGAATGCGTCGGCATCCAAGAAAGTTCGTCATAGCTTCGAATGTTGAGCATTCGAAATGTGAACCGCGGTCCGTCGTAATGGTTGTAGGGCATCCGTAGTTGGCCACCCAACGTTCCAAGAAAGCGTGCACGACAGCCTCAGAGGAGCAATTCTTCAGTGGGATGGCATCCGGCCATCTTGAAAATCGGTCGACACAGGTTAAAATGTAAACGTAGCCACGTGAAGGCGGCAAGGGTCCAACTAAATCTAAGTGGACGTGCGAAAACCTGGCATCTGGAAGACCGAATGAGGAGACTGGGCTTCGTGTGTGTTTATGCACCTTGGAACGTTGGCACTGTAGGCAAGCGCGTGCCCAACTACGAACGTCAGAGTTAACCTTAGGCCAGACAAACCTATCCGTTACCAACTTAACCGTGGCGCGAATACCAGGGTGCGAGAGGTTGTGAAGCTGATTGAAGACAGCACGCCGGTAAGCTAGTGGCACTACAGGTCTCGGAATACCTGTAGTCATATCGCAAAGGATGGTTCCGTCTGCATTAGGCAGCGGAATGGCGCGTAGCTTCAAGGAGCAACGTTGTAAGGAAGTTTGGAAATCAGGCTCTCGCGCCTGGGCCGCAGCCAAATCATTAAGGTCAACGGAAGAGGGTGTGACTAAGGTGGCGTGGACGCGTGAAAGAGCGTCAGCGACAGGGTTAAGGGCACCTGAAACATGTCGTATGTCGCAGGTAAACTGCGAAACATAGTCCAGGTGTCTGATCTCCCTGAGGAAGTACCTGTCTGATGAAGATGCGAGTGCGTATACTAATGCTTATGCTCCGTAAACACGATGAAGGGGCGACCTTCCAGCGCATGGCGGAAATGGCGGCACCTTAGTCACACCCTCTTCTGCTGACCTCAATGATTTGGCTGCGGCCCAGGCGCTAGAGCCCGATATCCAAACTTCCTTACAACGTTGCTCCCTGGAGCTACGCGCCATTCCGCTGCCTAATGCAGACGGAACCATCCTTTGCGATATGACTACAGGTATTCCGAGAC
Organism: Paragonimus kellicotti; assembly: GCA_014220965.1. Lineage (NCBI taxonomy): Eukaryota > Metazoa > Platyhelminthes > Trematoda > Plagiorchiida > Troglotrematidae > Paragonimus > Paragonimus kellicotti. Next base: position 1,408 of record LOND01001372.1, on the reverse strand, counting down.
CTGTAGTGCCACTAGCTTACCGGCGTGCTGTCTTCAGTCAGCTTCACAATCTCTCGCACCCTGATATTCGCGCCACGGTTAAGTTGGTAACGGATAGGTTTGTCTGGCCTAAGGTTAACTCTGACGTTCGTAGTTGGGCACGCGCTTGCCTACAGTGCCAACGTTCCAAGGTGCATAAACACACACGAAGCCCAGTCTCCTCATTCGGTCTTCCAGATGCCAGGTTTTCGCACGTCCACTTAGATTTAGTTGGACCCTTGCCGCT
>LOND01001371.1:83007-97153 GCA_014220965.1 Paragonimus kellicotti | reverse complement strand
TGCTGCTGTCCGGCAAACCGAACTGAGATGAAAAGACTGGTCCTTTAGTCTGGACTCCGGATTTTTCTGCTGGGTCCAAACTTCCGGAAAGTGCTATACATGTGCTCAAACGGAGGGTCACAACACAACTCTCCACATATAAAAATTAGGCAGGAACCGGGTAGATGGGTGTAACTTTAGGGCACGACTTGCGTCACAAATAAGCCCATGTGGTTATGCGGCAGCGAAACCGCTATAAACAATCGTATCTAGAACACCCCCTTGAGCTGCACATATCAATGTGAAACATGCGCAACATATACTTAACCTCCTTGATAGTTTTGGTGTTTGCACCCATTGTCAGGTCCACCGTTTTCCGGGGTTCGGTATACGTGTGTTGATTTAACAGACGTCATTGCTGCCCAGACCGCAAAGAGGGAAGATTGTCCAGTGGATAATCAGGGTTAGTGATAGTGTGCCGTGCTGACGTAATGCATTTCTGCCATAGCATGCTCTCCGATCAGGAAGTGAGGTACGATATCACAGTAATATTAAATACCATATATATATATATATATATATATATATATATACGTTTAATAGTTGTAAATTTTAGCCAGACTTCTGTCTTCTGTTTGCCGTTACATTCAGTCTGTACCATCCCCAGGCGTGTGACTCGAGTGCACTTCGACATCTAGCATTTCGTTTATATTCCCAAGTACAAATATTATAACATCATGAATATTTTTCTGGCTTTCAAATCACATACCTATTGGTGCATAAACATGCAAATCAGTCGTTATATACAAACACAACAACGTCGCATCATCGGTCTATCACTGAATAACGAAGACAATTAAATGCAGTTTTCCCGTTGACAAATCCGCGGTATGGTTTCACGAGTTCCTATTTCAAGGTGGATGGAATCTGTAACAAAAAGGATTTAGGTCAGTCAGACTTCATACTTTGATCAAACACCAGTAGAACCACAAACGCAGAAGACATTAAAGAGACACCACGTAATCTGTGTTTCGCAGAAGAATTTCACGAGAAAATGAAAGACTATAGACTCCGTTACGCATGTTTAGTTTGGGTTTCTTTGCGCTGTAAATTTTATGTCACTCTCACTTGATTTTAGTTTTTGTATTTAGCTAAACTTCACGTTTCATTAGCTGTACGATACCAAGTTAAGTGTTACCATTTTATAACTTGTCTTCCCTACATTGTCACGAAGAAGCTTCTAAAACGTGGCACACACTACTTAGCACAACAAACCGGACGTTTCTGTGCACTGACAAGAAAGCTTACCAAACCCAATACATTGTTTATATCTGACTACCACTCAAATAGGCTAACATGATTCACTATGGCCTTAAGATGGACATCGTTATAGTAGAGCGTGTACAGCGAGCTATAACAACAATCTTAGAAGGTTTTCAGAACGTCAAACACAAGTCTTATCTCGAAGTTGCATTCAGTTGCATTCTTACCTTATGAGTTAACTGGATGATCGGCACTCATTGCTTTGAATTTCTCAAATGTATATCAGCTGTTCAGTTTATGCTTATTAATTCGCTTAGGGTATGGGAAAAATTGTGCCACTAAATACTGCACTGTCGATCTTTTTTAAGCTTCGTTACTGATAGGCAGTAGAGGATTTTGGTAGATATAAGTTGAACATCGTTCACATTAGATCACAATCGTCGCTTTCTCACAGACACTTCAGACAACCATTTTCAAAAACAGGCACCATACTCCAGTTTTACTTTTGGTATGGTTCGTCAGTCTTGCATATCCTTTGCCACTGCCGGGACTAGAACTCCGACCACGCTTTCATGAGGCAACCGTGTTGACCACTGTGCCATTGACCTCACATTAGGCACGACTGAATTATCTTGATCGTCTGTGAGGAAGTAATTTAAACCTAATGATATAGACCTCATTTTTCTCAAGCTTAAAGTCGACCTCACATTATAACAGGCAGATGAGCGCTTCATCAATCCTGTGAACAAAAGTTGCAGCTACTTACCTTGTATACTGACGACTCTCATTATGCACAGACATTTCGGCCATCTTGTAATCGTTCAGTTCACGCCGAATTCTGGCCTGAAATGCAGTAAATGAGAGAAGTTATGAAGAATATCTCTTTCAAAGACCACTGAACATCGAGATTATGAACATTTGTCTAACATGCCATTCAAAAATGACGTAGGATACAAAATAATTCGACGTTAGAACTACCGAGCAACTCTTAATCTGTTTTCAGCTCGTGTGGTGAGATAGTACGGTCTACCGTGGTGTTTGTAAACGTTTGGACTTGGTTTTTAATCAACAACTTTCCTCTGGATGTCTTAAATATAAAAAAACAGAACGGTAACTCAAACCTGGCAAAGTTGTCCACTAAACCACTAGTTGTAGAAACTGTATGCACTTCCGGTTGATGCTTCAGCGATGAAATACATTTTATCAATTCATTTTCAGGTCAAGTTGGCACATACAGAGCTGGAAATGGAAACGTTTCTTACGGTAATTAACACTTAACTATAACGCGAAGTAAGTCTGCCTTATGATTGGGATGACCAAAGTCAGATTGCATGGGTTTACTTAGAAAGAAAACTCATTGTTTCACATTTCCATGTTATGATCAATGGCCAAGTCGGAGACACGACTATTCCAACACTCAGTGGAATATCTCAACGTGGTGATGATCAAAGCCTAGGGCAGATGGATAGCGGACAACACGTGTAACCGAACGAGTCAACACTCAACAAAATCAGGCCAGCAGGTGAGAAATGGCAAGCAAAAATCCACGACAAAACGTGTCAGTCAAACGTATGGAATCAGGCAGAAGTACACACGACGTTTAGATGGAAATCGCCACCGCGTTGTGGACTGGAATTCCGCTTCATAAGTGCGAGCGCGTGAGTGACGTGGGAGCGCACGAGTTGGATGATAGATATCTTGTTTTATTGAACGATTTCTCGCTACAAGATCGCTCATCAAGTCTTCGTCGGTTTTAATGCTTATCATGAATTAACTTTTTACACAATCGTCATTTGTTAACTGCTTACTCAATCACCTGTGTTCGGTCCAACAACTTGGTGTACAACAATTTCTCTTCTCATCACCAATGTGAAATGTGAACTGTTAACAATGCAGAGTTATGAGTAATCCTTTTCACAACTCCACCTTCCCCTGGGCGCCATACCATGCATGTCGTTCTCTGGGCAGCATGGGACACAACATGAGCTCACACTGCACACCACACTTATGCGGGGTCGTCAACCTATGATCCGGATTCCGGAAGGAATCCATTGATCCCGCCTCCTATAGCGCAGTCGATCGATCGATGGGTCCGAAGGTCGAGATTTCATTCAAAAGCGCAATGATTATTAGGTGTGTTGTGAATTGGCTGCCAAAAAAGAACACCTCACGCAAACAGTCGCTTAGATCATACAGTCAGGTCCGTAGGTGAGCGAATGTTGGCACGCATGCTCGGTGTTGGCCAACCTCACTTGAGCCTCATTACCACAGATTAACGTGAAGATGTAGAAAGGACGAGTATTAGATACATCTGTAGTCGTATGGTCAGTTATGTGTAACGACGGACAAGGAGCCAACAGGGTCACTCGTTTAGCGTTTGCCCACTTCATGTCACACAGCAAACGAAAGCGTTATGATGTTTCGTGTCTAATTCTTGGAGGCTTTATAGTTCATGATGGGGTTGCGAATACCACTTGTGTTGTTTGTTATGTTAGAGTTTGCTCTAACTAACAGCTATAATTAGTGGTTATCTCTTTCCGTGGTGACTCTTTTCTGTCTGCTTCTACTTTTATGTTCTACGTCAAGCTGGCAATACGATCTTCACAACCTTTCTGCTGACTTTGGGACCGTACCACTTGATAGGTCTCCATTTCCCTGTTCAAAGTATTCTTGTGGAAATCCCCATCAATCTGTTACTCGTCTTGATGTAATCCTACTGCAAACCACTGAGGTGAGAAACGAATGAGCTCAACGTAATCATCGATGTTTGATTGATCCTGAGCTACTAGGTGTCTGACGTGATGGATTATCATTCAGCTTCACTCCAACCTGTTGTGTTGGACTCCACAGAAGCCTTACCTGACACCGAAAGAACAGCATAACTTCACATAGAAAACATTCTGAGTGGAATTCCTATCCACAAGAAAGGTCAGGAGCAATGCTGATATCGACCGTCAACTAAATTCCAAGTGGGAGTAGTTTTTGCTGTCGTGCAGTGAATATAACTCTCATTATTTCTTGTGAAACCACTCCATTTGGCTGCCCTTTGAGTTGTTCTTGATCTCCCGTCACAACACACCGGATTAATCAGTTTGTATTGATGTTGTAGTGCCTTTGGCGGATATATTTGACAGCTTGTGGGCAGACCAAAATGGTTGTCTAGAGTTCGCGCTGTGACTTGCATCGACCGGATGTTCAATGTTGTTACTATTTATCGAGTTCCTTACCCCACTGTGAAATCATAGTATATAATGCCGCTCTAATCATTTGCCAAGTTAGTGTTGCACGCTTGATACACTCCGTTACACGACAACAACTAATTTTGGGGAAAGTTAACAAGCATCTTGCTTTTTTACGTTAAGTTGTAGCCTGTCCGCGTATCCAGGATCCAGGATCACAGCTTTGCTACACATACGGTTTTCGGTTGTGCTGTTCAGAGCTTACTATTAAAGAAGTTCGCTGCTACTTCGTAATTGAAACGCAGACTGATGAAGACAAGTTTCTCTTCTATCTGAATCATCAGCGGAATTGATTATCATCGTTTAGGCCCGTTCTTTGTAGTAAACGTTTCCCGATAGCCATTTTAGTTCAGAATGTTAGTGAGCCGAACAAATTCTTCTTCGACTATGTCGTTTGAGTACATTTTTTTGTTCTAGTCCTAATGCAGTGGGTAAGAATACTTGTAATGTTTTCAAGACGAGAACCTACAGAGCTTAATATACTACCCTGTCCATTTCAATATGGATTGTCTGGCCTTTACGAATGTATTAACGTAGTGAGGAATTTCTGGAAAACAAATGCCGGTCAACTCGTTTATATATTTAATTCCATAGGAATTTTGTTTCACTTACACAGAGAAATCTTACATTGTTGAGATAATATCTACGAAGACTACTGCTACTGACGAAGTGCCAATCAAACTTACGTTATTTATACATCTCTTTCGGAAAGGCAGATAGACAATGTTAACAAATGTGGGGAGAAGAGATACACCACTTTCAACAGGAAAGACGGTCATGTATCAGTGTGGTGTTTTCAAATCCACCTCGCTGCTGTGGCGGAGCCTGATTGATAAAGTGCCCTCAACTGCCGCCAACTTTTGTACACAATCCCACAATAGTTAATGTGGTGTCACATTTGTTGGCTGAACGATCAGGCGCGAACATGTTTGCAGACATCAGTCAGCAGTGAAAGAACCGGGTCAATCATCATAACCATGTTAGCACACCTGATTGATACGTGAACTGGTCTATGGTTTACACGGCCATCTGATAAAATGGACATACTCGAAAACATGATTTGGTTGGAACGAACAAGGCTAGAAAATTCCAAATATTCGTAATTAAAGTTGACCAACTACAACTGAAGATGGCCTGGCTTTACGTAATATCGTTGTAACATCGAAGAAGCTCGTTCGTCGGCAAGCTGGAAGAACTGGCTACAGCGAGTGGTTAGCGCGACACGTAGGACAAGCAATGTCGGTGGAGGGACACGGTGTCAGGGTGCTCTCTCATCCATGAACCAGTTGTCCGTTAGGCATCTCGGTTTAGGGTCATCTTTAGCGTCGAAGTTAAAAAACGTCCAAAGCCCAAAATGAATCGTCAACCTAGGTTCGACGCACAACCATCTGTGTATACGTGACGAAACACACTAATGATCACTGGGCAGGCAGCTAAAAGATGAGTATGTGTAACGTTGTTGAAGTTACGTGAATAGGTCGTCGTTGCCAAAGTGAACATCTAGACTTAGAAAGCAGAATAGATTTAGTATAACGTGATTTCACCGAGGCACATACTTTCGCATAGCTTATTAACTTTCTCGATTTGAAAGAATAGATGAAACCATAATGTTTCATATGAAATTCGGTCCGCAATTCTTGTCTGTGAATGTACCTGTCTTCCATGGCAGGTGTACTGCTTGTCTCGAAATAAACGGTGATACATGTATCCACTAGTGACGCTCCGTAGTTGCATAGACACATGTTTAAATGAAATAAATTCTAACAGCTACTTAGCTAACAAGTTTGCATGGAACTTAATCACAGTATGAACTCAATACCAATTTGGAAGACTTCAATCAGTTGCTAATTAATTTCGATACGGATGACTTACTTTCTCTATTGGAGTTAGCCTTGTCCACGGCCTATCACCCATTCTATCCTCTGGCTCCAATTCCTGTACTTCAACAAATTTGGAGAAGCGAAGAAATATTTCCTGCGTTGATGTGTCATTCAATAAACTGAACGACTTGAAAGGGAAAAAGATAGCGGAAACATGTATTTATCTGTCAAACGACAGGCTAGAATAAGGTTTTGCGCTATCAGAAAATTCGGTGCTTCTTAGATAGTAGTTACATAATTATATTAAATTGGCAAATTGGTTGTTTAGCTCAATCAAACCAACCAATGGAAGGAAGCTGTGGACTTTCATTGTGTCCTCCACTGAAGACAATCATAAGATATCTTTGAGTTCCGATTGGCTCTCGAAGCCAGGCTTTTGTGCTACTATAATTAGCAAGTCGTTAGAGTTAAACATAGTCGGAACAACCGTGAATTAGAAAGCAGGGTGACACAACAGTACGAAAAAATGGTTGATGCAAGTGAGCTTTAAGAGTAACCTATCTCAAAAGTAAACGCCTACCTGGTCAGATCACGTGACGTCAGCATGAACAAGAAATGTGAAAGCACGCAAATGTAAACAACTGTGGTGAAGAATTTCAAAATAATTGGATTATTTCAGAACAGGTCCTAATTTTAAAAAAATATACTCTCTGATTGGACCCGGAGCAATAACAGAAACAGCACGTTCGAGCGCGAAAAATACTCTGCCAGCTGAGGTGCTTGCCCAGGTGCTCAGCAGTTGCAACTTTGGAATCAGTTATACACCTATCTAGCTATGCTGTGTAGAATCCATCAAATGACCCAGGAAACTGATTGTCCCGGTAAGATTTTTCAACTAGGTAATGCTGGGATCGGCCAATTCCATTGCGGAACATTCGAGATTATATTACTCCTAAGTAGTTCGGTCTTACTTCGATCGGTTGCCAAAGCCGAGGAGGGCAGACTAAGTGTTCGTCATAGCATGCCTAGCAGTATTAGGCACCTCGAACTCGGTAGCTCATACCACAACGAACACAAGAATCATACAGTGAATCACAGTGGTGAGAGAGAAGAAAAGTTGTCAGATAGAAATCCTGTCAACAACAACAACATTTCATACGGATAAGCCATGCGTCCCCGTTAAGCATATACACTGATTGTTCTTGAAGTACTCTACATTTTTAGACTACTACTCATAGAGTCGTAGTGTCCCGAAAAAAGTGGAAACTATGGAACGACTTACACTGAATTACTCACTGGTGCACCCATAAACAGTTGCCATTCATCGTAAGCAAGCGTAACAGTATGTGCATCAGAATTATGCTGACTACTGCACTGATAATATTAAACCCCATGGACTTAAGTGAAAGGTAGTAAAGTCTGTCTAGCAACGCATAATTTTAGCTTACTGAATCTTTTAGCAGTGATTACTGGTTTTCCCCATTGTTTTCACTTTATATATATATATATATATATATATATATATATATATATATATGATTGAGAGTAAAAGGACGAATACCAAGTGATGGGTATTTATTAATGACGTTCTCAATTCTACACTAGGATCCGTCTTCAAACAACATGACGATGGAGAAATTACACATCGGTTACCGGGTCGTCAGTATGCCTGTCTGTCTATCGTTTGTTTTCGCCGCACATGTGTGACCAATAGGGTGCAGTGAGTGTTGAGGATCGATGTGTCTGTTGAAAGCATTGTGAGAGAAGATCGATTCAAGGACTAGTCGTTCCTGCTTCCTTTTGCTAATCCGATCACCTTGGCGTCCGCCAGTTTGACCTCGTGACCTGTGGTTGCACAGTGTTGCCAAAGTGTGACTTCTGGTCTGCCCGTCTCAGTGCTAAGTGGTGTTCGTGTAAACGTGTCTTCAACTGTTTACCAGTTTCGCCTACGTAGGCTTGGATCACAGTCTTGGCAGGAATAGAGTATATTACACCCGCTGGTTTATGCGCTTCAACTGGATCTTTGATTTTGCAAAGCTTATTTCGAAGGCTGTTTGTTGGCCTGTGGGCGATTTTGACTCCAGATTTTTCCCATGATGCGCTCAGTTGCCTCCGAGATTCCGTTTGTGTAAGGCAAGGTGATGACTGTCGTGTAGCTAGAAATAACAGTCGGTCGGCGTTTATCAAAGTTCTGTGGTAGTCGTTTGACGTGAGTAACTTATACAAGTGTCCTTTTTCCTTCTTTGTAATATAAGTGTACTGCAGTAGGTGGCTACTCGACGAAATAAGGTTCACACACAACTTTTGTGTGTAATCGGATGGTTACCACCGAACGACAGTATAATGTCGTTCGGTGGTGTACGGCCGTCTGTAGGGTTCCGTCAGATTGCCCCAATAATAGTACTTTCAGGGCTAGCATTGACGCATTTTCTGTTTCCTTGGTGAACTGAAGTTCCGGTACTATCTTATTGCTGGCCTCATGGAAAATGTTAAGATCCGCACGCTTAACGATAACAAACATATCATCCAGTTATCTTAACTACAATGTTGAACGGTACTTCTGGAACGCGGTCCAAATAGCGGTGGTCCCGTTGGTGCTCTTTGCTGCTGTCGTTGTTGTTGTAATACTGTATCGTCAAATTATAGATAGGTTTCTGTACAAAGTTGTGCTAGATCTACAACGTTGACTAATGGAAAGCTTGATGTGTTCTTGTCATTGCACATTATCCCGTAGAACATCGGTCAGTGCGTTTAACGCTAGTTTGTTCAGAAGACAAACGAGCGAACATTGAACAATACCATTACTTCTTCATCTTTTAATTTCAGACTCCGTACCTTGTTGAAAATGACGGAGGGACTATCCCTTAGTATCGGTTGAATTAGCCTACAGAGGAATCTTACTAGCTTATAATTTGGACCTCCTCTGGTTGAAACGATCGGTCTCAAGGGTATGTTGTCCTTGTGACTTTCAGGCATTCCGCAGAATCTCGAAATGGGATTTTCGATAGGTTTGAGTCCCTGAGGATGATGTCACGGATTTCGTCTTGCTTTTGAGGGTCAACAGTTTTTGTTTAGTTTATTCCTTAAGGTTTTGATTGGATTCTGCTTCCCTATAGTTTCGTATAGACGGTTGGATCATTGAGCAAGTCTTGAGCTTTTGACAGATAATCACTTCTGTTTATTAAGACAGTAGCATTACCCTTGTCAGACGATAAGACAACGGATCATCTTTTATTGCCCATTAACCATTTCAGAGCGTATCTCTCTTTAATACTACGGATATTGCTTGATCTTTGTGATCTGAACATACCGGTCATTGTTACCCTATCTTGTTGGCGGTCGTCGCCATCCAATGGATGTCTCTGTAATCCAGCCTCAAAAGATGCCAATCGGAGCGATCTTTCAGACGGATCACTCTGTCGTCATTCGTCAGTTGCTGGCTGGACAGGTCACGGATCTGTTGAGGTGTGGATTTTGCTCGGCAATATGTCTGTTTAAACTTCGAGTTCAATTTCGTACTTTTCCTGGAGCGGTTGTGGCTGGTGATAGCTGCTATCGCTTCTAGTAGCCTGGACGTTACTCTGTCGCCAAAGAGATCATTGTATTTGCCCTTAAAAAGGATTATCTTCTCACGCCAATACTGTTTGACAGGGGATCCCAGTGTGGAGTTAAAAAGTCACAATAAATATCCATTACTCAGTGTAGGCCTATTACACTTATATATATATATATATAACACGGAATAAACCAAAAGTGAGTGGCGAACTTGTCAAAAAATAAGAAAAAAGGAAGGATTGTGTAGAGTGAGGTAGGAAACAAATGTGGAGAGATGAAGAAAAATTTTCCAACGACGTACACACAGACCAGCGGCACGAGCGTCTTTGACCTCTAGTTTTCGCCACATTAGGCAGCGTCAGCAGCCAAAGGTGTTCATTGTCCTTCGGACCCTAGCCAGGAAGCCGGGAGCGCCCTACTGAAGCAAGCTTCATAGTGAGTGTCTTCATACCCCAAACCCAAGTCATGCGCTGACCACCAGACCGCAGCTTCAGTTCCAATCCACCACTCGCAAACAAGGCACGATGTGGCAGGCGGTGAGTTGGCATTCGTAAGATGTGGCCAAGCCAACGAAGCCTGTGAGACGAGATCAATATGCTTAAGGTCGACAGAGTTTATCCGTTCCGAAGACACGTCAACGAACTTCGTCACTGCTAGCATGGTGCTCCTACCACAGGTCACTAATGTTTCGGAGGTATCGGTGGTCGACAATGGATACCATATGACAAAATCCTGCACCAATGGACCAGGTTTCGAAGCCGTACAATACGACTGTCCCTACGGTGGCATCTTATACTCGGCCTTTCCCAAAGAGACTGAGATCATATCGACGCCGCAAATAACGTAAGTTGGTTAGCTCCATCCAATCATTTGCTGTGTGATTCGTGATCTCATCAGACATTCCACCAGCACTGATACAGCTCCCAAGATACATAAATTTCTGAACTACTTCCAACTTTTCACCGCCAACAGTGAGAGAAGGCGCAGTCTGCACGTTTAGAGTCGCCTAAACGTAGGAAGTGTGCCGACTAAGTATGTGAACATACTGTCGGCGCTTTATTCCCATACTTCAGCTCAGGTTAGGGTTTACGGTGAACTGTCTGACAGTTTCAGCACCAGGAGCGGCGTACGTCAAGCTGTCCCTTCTCACTGTATTCTTTGCGCGGGACAGCTATCCTAACCAGCATCCAAACGAAAAGCCTGGTGATGTCGACTCCGATTACACACACAAAGAGGTAGAGCCAATCGTCACTTGCCTTGATTCCGTCCAACTGAATCATTCGAAGGGATAACTAGCTCAAGTATTGTAGACTTGGGATACTGTATGCAGCCTTCAGAAGCAAATTCGGCTTAGTTTGCAAATGTAACAATTGTCATCTAGTCAGACGTCAACGATACAACGCAGTAGTCTCATGAGAGCGTGAACCGGAGTTCAACTATCGGACGTGACAGACGCATACACTATTGACGTACTCCAACAAAATGATGCTTGAATCGACTGTTGCTTTTCAAAAGACTGGTAAGGCTTATCTGAACGAAAATGCTGCAACCAAATGTAAGTGGGATTCAACCTATTTAATTGTTTGCACCACAATGCATATGACATACTCACTCAACTGTGTGGTTAGACAAATGGCTGATTACTCATTCACGTGTTCATTTCCTATGTATCTGTACTAAAAAACATTCCTTTCGTTTAAACAAGCATTGTGGAATTGACTTATATAGATGTGTGGTTCAACTCACGTAGTTAGCCAGTTCTTGTAACAATTTTTTTCGTTTTTCCCAAGAAATTTCACTTGAATTTCCTGAAAGACAGAAGTGCAAGTTTAAACAACACTGGGAACATTAGATATGGACAAGAACCTCTTATTTGGTAAACGTGACAGATAGAAATTTGAGGTCATCGTCTAACTGAGAAGTACTGAACCCGTCATACGAGCAATAAAGTAGGAAACAAGGCCTGTGTGTGTGTGTGTGTGTGTGTGCTTAACGACCCAGCTAACTACAGCACGGTTGAATATGGAAGTATTTATCGGAGTGATTTTGGTATATCAAACTGAGTGTTCCCTAACAGTAATGCGGTCATTGATCCAACTTGTTAGTTCAATTCATTGTGGACTAGAGCGATCAATAATCCGTACGAACTTTTTCTGAGGGTTATGCAATCGGATGCCTGCTGCCTCACCAAGTCAACATCCGGAATCTCGCCATTTTAATTACTCGATAGGCGATGAGGAAAGCATCTTTCTTATTAACAAATGAGTGAAATCTGGCCAATGAACTGATTTACTTGTGCCATTGTTCAACCACACAGAATGGCCATCACGTACTCTAACGGGCCACTAGTTTATGGTAGGGCCAACGTATGATACTCGGTGCTAGTAAATAAGTGAGGCCACCTGGAAACTGATAGTGGAATAGAAAAGTTTGTATTTGCCTTGTGAAATGATGACCAGACCGAAAGGAACGACAAACCAATTTGACTGTAAGGTAAGTCGCTTTGACCGGATGTTTGAGATTTCTTGTGATAAGTGCAATCACCCGATCTACTTTGAAGGAAAGGCTAACGGAAGCGCATTGTTTGTTCATTCTGAATGACTTAGACTTCAACTCAATAACTTTCGTCGCATTCCAAACAGGAAACATCAGACCGCCACTCTACATGACTACTCGGAGAAATTCTATTTTGACTTATACAGTATCCGTGGTCTTCAGATAGTGCACAAGGTTTCGCTACTGTTTTAATCCAAAAAGTTACTAGAAGAGGTGTAATGAACAATTCACATGTGTTTCCTGTACATTATTTGCTCAATCACATCACCCCTTCTAACTATGCCGACATGTGGCAAGTTTATCTGGTCGTTACTCTGCGGCTCTTGAGTGAACCTACTGTAATTACTGACAACTGTAGATATTGGCAAAACAAACGGATATGTTGAATTGCTTGCAGATGGTGCAAAACACGACATCAAAGTAACGTCTATAAAGTGTAGAATATTCAATGACTACATTCAAACAATCATTATCCCTTTTGCTCATGATAACGTACTCTGCGAAAGGTTCCAGAAGATAGCCTATTGCCATTCCATCTCTTTGATGATAGATCAGCCTTATAATCAAAACTCACTCGATCGGCCGCCAATAGTCTTGGTTACGGGCATGTATGGAATGGACATCTGCCGAAGTGGCTTTGATAGAAGACAGTACTGATGGGATGAGTCATTGTCAACTCTACAACCAGTATGTGGTCAGTATAAAGCATAAGTGTGGCTAGATTCGCAACAGCGCGAACATCACTGACAACGATAATGGCTGCAGTCTTCTAGGATTCCCCAAACTGTGACCGAGAACCCTACAACAAACGACGCTGTTCGGTACTTGTGTGAATCTGCTCGACTAACAAATATCCCGTTTTCTGTTTCAATCGCACATCAGTAAACGTCGTATCGACTTAAAGATAAACGCGTGTGTAAGGGGAGAACGTAAGACGGTGAAACCTCAGAAACCAGCATAATATGTACTACAATAGACTCACTTTTCAGCAGACTTGTGGATGATGTCGTCTAAATATTGTGCGCGTAATCGCACTGTGTTATAATTTATAGGCTACGTTGCAATTAGGGTATTCATACAGTCTGGAAGACAGACGCCTATCAAACCAAGCCTACCTCCCTAATGAAGGCAGCTGGCCTAACAGTGTCTTTTAACCGAGGTGACTAGTTTTACCGTGCTTCGATTGTATTAAACTGTATTACGGATAACCAAGTCCGTTAGGCTCTACAATCCAAGCAAGCTGACAGACAGGCCAGAGCTTTCATATGAGGTGGAAATCTGTCTAACAAATGTGAAAAGCATGGATTTAAAACGAAAATAAAATAACAGGCCGCATGGACTGGCTGACGATTGTTCCGACCAAGAAATTAGGGAGAGCACCGACATTAGGGTAAGTGAAAAATTACCTGCTCTGGAAATGCCCAGTTCTTTATTTTGACAATTGTCAACGTTCGTGGCTACGAAGCTTATGCTTACGGATCCCCTTCCACAAATGCAACTTGAGGCACTCGTAGAAGATGGATAACTATGCCGATTACTTTTCCCCTGCCAACAACATAGAGAATCTTAATCACAATTCCTTAATATGCTTTCCCATTTCATATGATCATCAGCAGTGTATGAAAAAATATGATGATGTCTAGTAGACACTTTACAACCATAAATTGTTCATAAAATGCACTGGGTTATAAGGGTTCCTCCAGTCCTGTCTGTAACCATTAAGTTTTGTATAAG